>JASCZW010017110.1:0-17588 GCA_034211315.2 Aedes japonicus | reverse complement strand
GTGGTAATATGTAGCGATGAAAAAGGTTTTTCTTAAATTCTCATTAAATAATTTAACTGTTAATAAAATTTAGCTTTTTAAGAAGATGCTTATCGTGTCGTCTGTTATTAGGCATCACAAAAAGTATTAGACCATTTTTTTTGCCATATCTCTGTGCATGTTAAGATGGTACAAACATATATATTTATTGTTGGAAGTTATTCGTGTCCTTGAAACTACAGAATAGCAGCTCCATTTATTGACCAAATGGAAGTTTTTAGCTGACTTTGAAGAAAAATATAAACATAATCACAAATTGCTGAAATTTTGAACCGCTTTTCTGCTGAATTTTCTAATTCTTATAGTTTCAAGCTGAATTGTCTAATTCTTATAGTTTCAAATTCATATCTTTGGAAACACTGAATCGATATCTTAAACTTGTATTCAAAATTAAAGCTTGTCTTTGAATTTTAAAAATGATAATTATAATTCATGGTTAGCATCGGGAATTTTCTTACTGCTTGTTATACTTTTTCTTGAAAACTTAGACATTTTTAAATGATATATATTTAAATATATATATATATATATATATATATATAATATATATATATATATATATATATATATATATATATATAATATATTATATATATATACATACATATATATATATATATATATATATATATATATATATATATATATATATATATATATATATATATATATATACATATATATATATATATATATATATATATATATATAAAATCAATATATATATATATATATATAAAATATATAAAATCAAATTACTGACAAGCAACACGGCTTTTTTAAGGGCCGTTCAACCTCGACAAATTTAATTGAATTTATAGACTATTCATTGAATGCAATGGATAATGGAAACCACGTAGAAGCTCTCTATACAGACTTTTAGCAAGGCTTTTGATCGTATTGACATACCAATGCTACTTTTCAAACTACAAAAACATGGGATTGAACCTGGACTCTTGAAATGGCTTGAATCATACTTAACCAGCCGCCAACAAATAATAAAATTAAATGGAAAGAAATCAAATCCTATTCAAGTCACTTCTGGTGTCCCACAAGGCTCTCATTTAGGACCCCTTCTTTTTATTTTGTACGTAAATGACATTTCCTTCATTCTTAAAAATATTAAAGTACTAATCTATGCCGATGACATGAAGCTTTATTTGGAAATACGAAATAAGGAAGACATCAATTTATTCCAGAATGAAATAAACATATTCTACACATGGTGTAAAAATAGCCTATTAGACCTGAATGTAAAAAAATGCAACTCAATATCATTTAGCAAAAAAATAACAACACCAAACATATCAATTTCACTAGGTAATCAGAAAGTAGAAAAATGTGAAAGAGTTAGGGACTTAGGAATAATCTTAGACTCCAAACTTAATTTCATAGACCACTAGAACACAATTATTCACAGGGCAAATAACATGCTGGGCTTTATTAAGCGCTTTTGTCATAATTTTCAGGACCCATACACTATTAAAACACTATATATAGCTTATGTTAGGTCTATTCTGGAATATTGCAGCATTGTATGGTCTCCTCATTTAACCACACACGAAAACAGAATAGAATCAGTACAAAAGCAATTTCTATTATATGCTCTTCGTAGGTTGGGTTGGACATCATTTCATCTTCCATCATATGAAGCGCGTTGCATGCTTATAAACATCCAAACATTGAAAGAGCGTCATTGAGTATGCAAGCGTTTCATTTGTAAACGATATCGTTTCGCAGCGTATTGACTCACCAGAACTTTTATCAAAATTAAACATATATGCACCTATTCGGCAACTTCGAAATCGTAACCTATTCGCCATCAGCCATCATCGCACAAACTATACAAACTATACAACAAATGGACCAATAAATCGCATGATGGCTTCTTACAATAAACACTGCGAAATCATTGACTTTACAATGTCTCGGCATAAACTAAAACAGTATTTTAGCTCCATAAGAAACCAGAACATACAAGAATGAATAATATTATATTATATTTAATATATATTATATGGTCTACTTATGATTGACGACAATAAATAAATTGAAATAAATTGGTAATATATTCGTATGGAAAAATCCAGAACCTGATTTTTTTAAATAACGGACGATACATCGCTGTTTTTATGATATGTTATGTAAAGAGCTCTACTCTTTCAAGAAAATATACAAAATCAGATAGCGTCCCCTGTCTACAAACCATGAAAACCGTAAAAAACTAACAGTATTTTTTTCGACACACAATCACAAAACAGTAGCCGTTCGTTAATTTGAGGATTACTGCAACCCAATTAGCGAACGGCATTCGCCAATTGGGGGGCATCGACAAACGTCAATGTTGAGCGAGGGGCGCTTGACTTATTTGTTTTTGTTTTCATTTATTTGTTTGCTAAATTGTGGGTATCAGCAACTGCTTAGTGCGCCAAACATAACAGCAGAATACCAACCAATGGATCAGTTGGTGATCAATGCAATCAAAACTAGATACAAACGAAAACTGATGCTGAAGCTGATTTTGGAGGACGAGGATTTGTCTCTTGAACAACGAATGAAAAATGTATTGTTACGGCAGATTATGACTAAAATATACACTGGCACTAATTATTGAACATTTAGCATTGAAAATTCACAAAATTGCCACTAAATTATTAAACACGGTGCCAACGAAAAAATAACAATTCGCACTTGAAAAACTCAAAATAGCAATACAAAATTGATAATTCACTTTCAATAATTCAAAAGTGACCGGTAAAACTTTCAAAAAAAGCAATGGAAATTAGTATAGACGCAATAATAAGCTGATAGTTTTCCGTCATAATAATAAGTTCTAGCGGTGAACATGTGACAAAAGTCACATATTTTTATTGCTATTTTTTCCATTTTATTGATGTTTTATTACCCTGCCGGCAGATTATTGATTGGATTGCCAAAGCATGGCCTTGAAACCATTGATATCTCTTGGAAGAAGTTGTTCGGGGGGCGACCCCGGCGTATTGGTTAGCATCCAAATCTCTCACGCCAAAGTCACGAGTTCGAATCTCACCCCCGGAGAAGTTACGAAAATGCCCAAAAGTGGTGTTTGAGTGACTACGACGGGAGATGAACCAGCCCGAAGCTGAATATCTCGATAATCAAGAACCAGAAACAGAACAGAAGAAGTTGTTCGAAAAGTTTTCATGTTACAAATGAAGCATGTCTGAGCGGGCGGAGTCTCATTTTGCAGATGGAAAATCTCTTGCAGTATCGATTTACGTCATAACTGGAACAAACACAACTGACGAGCAAATCCAGCTTTGGCTTGAGGTCCACTTACTAGGTACTTACCATTGATAAGATCGTCACAATGACAGCGAAGCGTTAGAAGATAAAAAAATAGTTAGCTTGCAAAACAAACATTGAAAGATCCCTCGACAAAAATGTCATCGAAACCTCCTCATAGTTTTGACATCAACTTTTGAAGCATGACTGCTTTTTCATTGGGTCGCAACTAAATTACCGGACCACCGACTAAAAAGCGCTCCAACTAGAAAATCCCTAATTAGCAGACTTCTGTTGTTTTTGATTATGTTTACATTTTTCCTAAAAACTAGATCAAAATAGCTTCCCTTTAGATATTCAATAATTGGTACAGTAGTTCCAGAGTAATATTTTTTTAAGTTAGTTAAAAAAAGTTGTTCAGGCCACCCTACCACGAAAATGATCACTCTAATACCATAATAAAAAAATTCATGGTTATTATTTTTTGATGGACAACAAGCTTCCCAACTGTTGACAAATTCTGAGATTCAGTAAATCTTTTTTATGGGTTTACTGCACATACATATAATTCACTGGGTTGCTTTATACGCGACTCCTGCGACCTGCGTAAAACCCACATAAAACCGAAAAACCGACCAAACCATGGTATTGAAAAATTGATTTCTTCTCGAGTACTTTATGATCTGTTCCGATTTTTAGGTACATCCACCCAAAAAAGCTGTGAAAAAACCGTAATAACCCACTCCACTGTATAGTAGATGTACTAGTTATGGCTAAATAACCAGATTACCGCGTGTTGGTATGGTATTCCCATAGACTATATGAGAACACACCATAATAGGAATGTATGGCAAGAACTGGTACATGTGCCTTATATTTACAATAAAAATATGATTATTTGATATCTGTAATGCCACATAGCCACCCCATATGCAGATGGGCACAAAAAATCTTCGATGTCACCATCCTTCCAGCTAAGCTACCTAAGCATTCTTCCAACCAACCAACAAAATATTCCTCATGAAGAATGAGTGGCAGCCTATTCTTTATGAAGAATATACTATTAGGTGATCGCTACCGAACTGCATCGCATCCGAAGAATGCTCCTATGAATCGTGCAAAAAGATTATCAAGAGTGAGTGCCCTAAGCTTGAATATGTGAAGTGGTAACACAACGAATGGCGAAGAAGATGAAAGAGACGAAAAAATAACCGATGTTACTCCCTTTGCATGACCGATCGGGCACGATGGTTTGAATGTATGTTCACTGCTGTTTCGACTCTGTGGCGAAGAACAAACGTGGTGAATGCAGAATGCTTACGATAATCCGCAACCTTGATTCTTACCTTGCATTTTTTTTTCGTTGCTATTGAGTAGAATTCTGAGTTACTCCAATCCAATAATCCCTTAAACTTTGTGTTTGTGTTCTTGGCATTTTTCAGAAGTTCAAGAATTTTCCGCAACTCATTCAGAACTGAACTAAAGTTTTTGGGTAATATTCGCAGGATATAATACCCCCTCTACATGGTTGGATTTTGTACCTGGACGCTGGTGGGAGGGCCTAATATCATGTTAACGATTCATTGGAGAAAGCTGATTTTTGATAGATGTAGCTAGGTCATGTCATTGTATGACCTTCTACTCCAATGAACCATTCATGGGAGAGCAAAAGGTCCAGCCACACAAAGTAGTGATAGAATCACACTCGCTCCTCTCTCTATTTAATAGCCGCGTCGTAGCACGCATGTATACAGGCACTAAAGTTGAGTGTGATATCTGCGGGTTGGGCCGCAAGTCACTAAAAATTCAATCAAGAATTTCCTATGCAGTGGACTTCTAGACCGTGGCCATAAATATTGTGGTTTTGTGGGATGCGAAGGGCCCGTTTAGGAACTCAGAGTATCGTATCACGTATCAATGTCAAATTTCCGAAAAATTTGGTATGGCAGGCGATTTGCACCTATGGGCTAAAAAGCGAAAGTTTCGTGACTACTGGCACTGTCAACCGAGGTATTGAAGTGAAGGAATGCATGCAAAAACGCTTATTGCCTTTCATGAGGAAACATATTTGTTCCGTGCTGTTTTGGCCAGACGTAACTTCTTGCCACTACGGAAAAATGGCCCAGGAATGGTATACCGCCAACCGTGTGCAAATCGTATCCAAGGAGAAAAACTCCATAAACTGGCCGGAACTGCGCCCAATTGAAAAATATTGGGCACTCGTAAAGAGAAACCTCAAGAGAACTCAAAAACAGTTCAAGGCCAATTGGCGTTCAGCATCAAATAAGGTGGATATTCCAGCGGTACATAAGTTGATGGAATGTGTGAAACGTAAAGCCCGTCATATATTTGGAAAATTGGAAGCCTAATCAAATTATTTTCCTGTGTTTTCAAGAAGAAATAAAGATCGATCATTTACATTATAAACTAATCAGTGTGCGCTTAATAACGCTTGACCATATTTTGACCGTTCCACCCTTTATGCATTTTGACAAGCAATCACTAGACATAAGAGTCAAACCCTCCTGGGTCATCCATTGCCCACGAGAGTGACATTGTTTCCCTTACTCGCATATCCTGCATCCACCCATGAGCGATGCTCGTCAGAAGTCAGAACACAACAGGCATACCAAATCGATGAGCGTAAATCACGCAAAAATCTAACAAAAGCCACCATTATGGGTAGCGCGAAATCGATGCCCACTGGGTGCCACCATAAATCATCAATCAACGGCGTAAATTTTCTGTCCTGATCACCTTCTAAATACGACGAGCTGCCAGCTTCGAATTTTGAGATTTAAGCTGCGATTTGCTGGTGGAGGTTTCTTCTTCGCTTGTTGATTTACGTGCCAGCTAAAGCATCCCAAAGAGCATCAGCTTCGCGTTCTGGACATGCTTCCACAGATATTTAGAATGCACTTTTTGCATTAAGTAGAATTTTTCAATTATATTCTACATCCAAAGAATGTGACAAATTTTGCAACGTACCAAGCTCATAGACCGTGCAGGAAATTCACTTACGGCAAGGTTCCTGATAGTTGAACAAACGACTTAATTATTAGCTTCTGTTGCATTCCGATGAAGCTCATTAAATTTTCCTCGCTTAAATCTTAAGCCCCGTCCCAAAAGTTCATACGTGCCTAGCGGAATGGTGTTTTAACGGTCACATTTAGATCGCAATAAATCTATTTTTAAAATTGATTCAACTTCAAAAATCATACTTCACCGTCGCGGTGTCTCATTCTGACCCCGTACTAAATGAGCCTGAACGATCGTAAAAAGCTCCTTCCACCTCTCGCTTGCGGCCCCTTCAGAACGCACGTCGCAAATTTGCTCGTTTCCGCGCCAAGATAAGTCAGTAGGTAGGTTCAACACCACCACCACCACTGGCAGCAACATCCCCGACGGCAACGCGAACAGCAGCAATGAAAAACCGCAGTCGCAAAAAAGAGACCCACAGAGGCGATGAGCGAAAAAAAAATTGCGTTCACCTTTTTCTGAGCACCGGATAGGATCGTGTTTATAGTACATTTTAATAGTACTATACGACTACAAGCTCAAGAGTCGCTGCAGAAACTGCAGAAAACGAAAAAGAAAATCTAGAAGACGCCTCCCCGGAGTGCCTTTTAAGGGGACATGGTGGCGGATGCTGGAGGTGGTGGCTCATTTTTGGCTTCCAGCGTGTTGTGGACAATGCTTGTATGATCCGACCAAGCCAAAGCCGAAAGTCGACGGCGATGATGTTGTTGCAGTTGTTGTTGCTAGTTCGGGTGATCTTATTGCAACAGGGGAGGCATTTTTCGCCATCACAGCCTCGTTCCGTGCTGAAGTGTCTCGGTTTGAGTGGCAATCAAGCCAGTATAAATTGGCCGCTGTAGTCTGATTACGGCACAGTTCAATCGATTGTTTAGTGCTGTGAACAACTACTTCTTCCGATCAACGAAACATGGCTTTCAAGGTACGTTCGAGTGTCCTGGCCGGCCGCGGAGTGGAACTCTTCTAGTGATACTTGGTGTTTTAAGTTGTGAAGTATGTGTTCTTGTGGAGTGAAGCATAACAATGGGATTGTTCTTGTATTTTACAGTTCCTGACCTTCTGCGCCCTGGTGGCCGTTGCCCGCGCTGGAGTCATTGCTCCAGCTGCTGTGGCTTATGCTCCAGTGGCAAAGACGGTGACATACGCTGCCCCAGCTCCAGTGGCCTACGCCCATGCTCCAGCTGCCCATGTAGCCTATGCTGCCCCAGCTGCCCATGTGGCTTATGCTGCTCCAGCTGCCCATCTGGCCTATGCCGCCCCAGTCACCAAGACCATCGTTTCTGCCCCAGTGACCAAGACCATCGTCGCTGCTCCAGTTGCCAAGACCATTGTTGCCGATGAGTACGACCCGAACCCACAATACTCCTACTCTTACGGAATCTCCGATGCTCTGACCGGAGACCAGAAGTCCCAGCAGGAATCCCGCAACGGAGATGTCGTCCAGGGTTCTTACTCTCTGGTTGACGCTGACGGTTTCAAGCGCACTGTCGAGTACACCGCTGACCCACACAACGGATTCAACGCCGTCGTCCACCGTGAACCACTGGTCAAGACCGTCGCTGCTGCCCCAGTTGCCAAGGTTGTTGCCGCTGCTCCAGTAGCTTATGCCGCCCCAATTACCAAGACCATCGTCGCTGCCCCAGCTGTGACCAAGACCATCGTGTCCCAGCCTGCCGTAGCTTATGCTGCTCCAGCATACGCCTACCATCACTAAACGATCAAGACTGTCAAAGTACAATACACACATCCACAACACACACGGAACCCCGTTTATGATTTCATTTTCGTTTTGAACCCCAGGTGAGTTCAGCCCCGTTCTCGCCGATTTGTAAAAATTGAACACTGCAACTATTTATTATTTCGTTTGAAATACATCAGCCAATTAAACATGAAAGCTGCCTGTTTCTGTTCTGTATGGCATATGCAAAAATCAATTTAGGTATCCAATTAGTGCGCCCGATGACAAGGTCAACCCCTCCCAATCCATCAAAAAACTGACAGACAGGTCACGAGCGAACCTCGTTTGTTGCAAATTTGTTGCCAAAAGCACCTTAATTCGGCCACCGCTCTTGAGGCGAGTGAAAGGGACCGCGCGCCACACCCCCGCGCCCGTGCGCTGTCAGACCAAGTGAACGATTTGTCAAAGCGCGATGAAATCATCGCCTGTGAACGTGACGCCGTCTATCTGACAGACCAGGTGTTTTTGGTTGGTGATTTAAATCGAACCGTTTGGTAGCAGAAACCCATTAGCGCTTTTTTGACGGATGGGGCAAATATTTGGCCTACTGACTGCGTGGGAAAATGTTGTTGAGTTGCTACTTCGTTTGTTAATTTTATGGCTAAATATTGGTAAATTTACTGAGTGGCAAATTTTTCATACCGTTGTACATAATCAGGTGTGGTTAAAACTGGAAGTTTGTTTGGAATTCGTTAGTTAGCTTTAAATATTCAAAAAGCAAAAGGGGAAATGATTTTGGTGTGCTCATGTGATTTACAGATTCTTTTTTATTACAAACATGGAATATGCGCATCTAAAATGTATAGAAATTAAAATCCACCCTAGGGTTAGACACTGTTTTGCGGCACTTTAAATGTGCGCTGGAAAATTCCTCATTGAGAGTTTACGATTGCATTGATGCTCCAGAGCATGTCCACAAGAAGTGTTTAGTCTTGACTTGAACCAATACCATTAGGCCGATGCAAAATCGAAATATTGCTCCCCAGCTTAATCGACGCCATCGGTCCTGAGGTTCCCAAAATTTAACACATTTGGTTTTAATTGTTTTGCACACGCTATTCAAACTTTGTATGGGAATTAGTATGAAGAATCCAAACTTACATTTCCAGATCCCTAACATCTCTGATATTATGTCCTTAAACCAAATCTTATATACATTCATATAGTGTGTTGTCAACTATCAAAATGCCGAAGATACCTGACATGTAAATTTTATACAAAAATAGTTATTCAACAAATATAATAATAAGAAGTAAAACTAAGTAACGTATATAAAAAACAAAAATATAAAATATATAAAATATATATAATAATATAAATAAAATAAAATAAATAAAATATATGAATATAAAATATAAAAACATATAATAATAAGAAACAAAAATAAGAATAAAACATCATACCTAAAGTGTGTATTTTATGTTTTATTGAATAACTATTTTTGTATAAAATTTACATGTCAGGTATCTTCGGCATTTTGATAGTTGACAACTTACACTATATGAATGTATATAAGATTTGATTTAAGGACATAATATCAAGATGTTAGGGATCTGGAAATGTAAGTTTGAGATTCTTCATACTAGTTCCCATACAAACTTTGAATAGCGTGTGCAAAGCCAAATTAAAAACCAAATGTGTTAAAATTTTTTGGGACTATCAGGACCCAAATTGGCGCCGATTAAGCTTTAGGGGAGCAAATATTTCAAATTTTGCATCAGCCTAAACCCATCTTATGCCATGTCACAGACCACTCGTTTAGATTTTCATGAATAGAAAATCACGATACCGAATAAATTTCAATGAGTCCATGATGATGCATGATTTCATTAAGGAAATGGCTGTTGCGATAGTTTACTTCCAAAAAGGATTGAGTGTATTATAAAGTAGTTGTTTCATAACCATTGTAAGGTCTGTATCCACAATAATTCGGACACCTTCAAATCAAAACTGTAATTTTTTGAAACAGTGCATGCAGGAGTTACAATTTTTTCACAAGTTTTTAGAGGTACAGGTTAACGACTTCCATTTGGTGAAAAATACTATGGTTGGTGTATATACACAAAAGTTTTTTTTTTGCACGGTGGATACGGTCCACTTTTAGTATGAAACCGTGTAAAAAAAGACTAAATAGAGTTGAAAAATTCACATGCGCTACCTTTACACGCAATGGTCAAAAACAGTTTTTAAAACTTTGAGTATTTACACAAAAAAATGTCAATTTTAACAAAAACTGCCATATGATTACTTTTGGCCCAAACGTAAAATGATTTGAATAAGGTCGATAAGTTGTTCGGTTCTGAAGTTATCGCCGAAAACAACCCGTGCAATAAAAAAACTTAGTGTATTTTATGTTTAGTGCTCAAGATAACGACAAACGAAAAGCACGTGCGTGAGCGGATTTTGTACGGACATAAAGCAAATCCTGACTAGTTAATACGGGAGCTTGCAAAATAAAAAAATGGATTTACCTAAATCCACTCTTCAAGATGTGCTCAAATTATTTTCGGATCGTTTGACATTCAAAAGGAAACCGAGAAGTGATCAAAAGAATGGCTGTAATGATGCTGTCATGGACCGAAAAAGGAAAAGATATTGAAGGAAAATCCGAATTTCCCTGTTTTGGTGGCTCGTAAATTAGGAATGTCACCTGTTGAAGCCATTCAAATTAAAAATCTTTTCAAATCGCAACGACAAACAGAACTTTTGAGCAAAATCACAGGTTTGACCTTGATACTGCGAATATTCGACGAAGTGCTCATGCGGTGTTACGGACGATTAAATTTATGTCCTGGAAGATTTCAAGCAGCTTCTAGGGCTAAGTTTCAATTCTGATATGGTCAAAAATACTACAATTGAGCTTTTCAGGACGAAAAAGATATCGAAATAGCCCAAATAATACCTTGTTTCGCAAGGAATTTGCACGTGTGGCATAACGAGAAAATTTTTCGTCACTACAGGCACAATCAACACGGAGATTTTCGACCCGTAACGCTGGTACATCCTTGTGCGTTACAGGGTATCAGATCCACCACCGAACCCTAGTCCGAATTAATTCAAACTAGGGAACATATTTGTTTTTGTAGCCAAACGAACATATAATAGTCCTTATTACGTTTTATGTCTTGTGAAAAGCGTAAATACTCGGATTGACCCTCCGAGGATAAGCTTGGAATAAGGAAAACGTGGTTACCCAATAAGCATAGCATATTCTGTAAATCAACCCTAAATCTTCATTTCAGATGCTACAAGCTTTATATTAGCATTATATCAGCATCTTGAATGCTTTCTGTTGTAAAGTTGAGTCAAAGTCAAATGCTATTGAAATGCTTGTAGCCTGTAATAAACATTAATGAAGCATTCGCATAGCATTGCAGTAAAGCAACCGTATATTGGGCCAAAAGCGGCATTAATGTTACATTTAAGACGACTCAATTGTTTGAAAGACTGCCGTAAAGGCGCTTTGGAACTGCTTATTGGCTACCTGGGTAGTCTTCATTTATGTGAATTATCATTCTCTATTTGATGTTCTATAGTTTGATTTGGTTAGGACTAAAGACTCCATGGTCAGTATCGGAGTCATTGTTTGTTTTGTTTGCAATGAATCCGGTTTTGACTGATGAATGGGCGCGCCTTTGAAGAGTGCTCTCATCTTTTTGTTCCCCTTTAAATAGTGGAAACATAAAAAAACTCGATTCATAGCCAACAAAACAAACAATGACAACTGTAACAACACCGAATTCTTCCTCATTTCTCAATGATGATTAAGTAACTCGACATGCACTAGACAAACGATACGGGATATACTGCAATAGATTAAATTACTGGTCGCAGTGGTTTATGTCCCGAACAGACAAAAAACACACACGGAGGTTTACCAAAAAGATTGCCTGAGGAAGCGATTGCCATCCTTCATCAAAAACCACAAACGAAAACCTTTATTCTGGCCATGTTTAGCATCATGCCATTAGGCTAAACAGCGATGGAATAGTACGAAACAATTCAAGTGAATATTATGCTTTAAATCAGAAATCCGACAAATTGACCACAGCTACGTCCAATCGAGAGATATTGAGCGCTGATGAAGCGGAAGCTTTCTGGAAAGAAACGAGGGACCAAACATCCAAGAAATTTGGACCAAGACATGCAGCACGGTATCTGGAGAGTCTAATGGATGGAGGTTCCAAATTTATGCAAATTCCGAATAACTATGTTTTGACTTCATGCATTGTTAAATCGTATCGCTTGAATATGAAATAAATAACTACAATTGAAATATAATGCAAAACTTGTGTTTTACTTAAGTTTTGAGGTGTCCTAATTACTGTGCATACAGACCTTATTGAAGAGCTGGACTTAGCTATTCCATCCTGGAAAGTTTTCAAATCTCAGGCAGAAATTTCTTTTGAGTAAAAGTCTGTTCGATGAAATGTTGGCACATAATTCAACTGCAAGTCAGAAATCAAAGGTTGATTTTAGGTTTATTAGTTAAATGACTAGTTTAGAAGCAAATGCTTCTAAGCATCCTTCTTCAAAAATAATTAACTGAACTTTAAAGTTCTTCATCCATGTTCATGATTCTAACAACATTCTCAGCAAAGTGCAATAAAAGCTCAAAAGTTAACAAAAAGCTCGTTGAAGCTGCTGTAGGTAGTTATCTTAAGCTCCTTAGTTGAACTCAACGAAACCAAAATTCCAAAATTTCATGAGAGGTTTATTTTATCTACTCGTATTAAACATCATGTCGGCTTCAGGACAGATCATTGTTAACTGTTTCATGTTGGCTACTACAGTGACCGACAAAAAAAAGGGTCCATTGAGCCGTTCTTTTTTTGTTTGCATCCATCACAAATAATTGCTCTAGTGACGAGTTTTTCAATAATCGTTCATGGGAGAAATGAAAATGACACTCCAATTACGAAATCTTATCGTGCGTAATTGCTTAAAAAACGAATCTCAGCACAAAGTTGCTGAAAAGCATGGCGTAAGCCGTGGTGCAGTTCAAAAAGTTGTTTTGAAACACCGAAAGCTTCAAGTGACTGGAAGTGACTGGAGGTCTTACTAGACGAGAACGTAATCGTAACTACGATCATTGAGAAGACAGGGCCTGTTCATAAACCACGTAGACCTATTTTTGAACATCTCAACCCTCGCCCCCCCCGCCCCTTCGTAGACTTTCCTCCATACAATTTTTTAAATTTTTGTATGGAGCGTAGACTTTTGCCAAACTCCCCCTTCCCCCCAGAAAAGTCTACGTGGTTTATGAATAGCCCCACACTAGAATCATCCGAGAAATGCGGAAGGATCCGTTTGTTGATATCCGTGCACTCAGGAAAAAAGCTTCGTTTTTCGTTATCGTTCGTTGAGTTCAGAACTTAATATCTATGGCTTTTTGGGCTATACAAAGTAACGCTATGTATTTAACCATATTCAGTGAATATTTAAGAACGTAAACAAACATTACGAGATAAATCGGTATGATCGGGGTCATCCAAACGGTCCTTGAGTTCAGAACAAAAGATCTACAGTTGTAACAGTAGCTTATTGGAGTATGGAAAGAAACAATATGTATTTAACAATATGCATTTAATAGTGTAGAAGGTCAACAAACAAAATACGGCAATCTTGGGATATTCTAGGTCATAAAAATGTCATTAAGCTTAAAACATAAGATCTACAGTTTTGACAGTAGCTTTTTGGGCTATATAAGGTGACTATATGTATTCAAAAATATTCAATGAATCTTTTGGAAGCTCAGCAGTCAATTTTTTATAATTTTCTGATACTGTATGACCTGGCGTTCGGAACTTAAAATTTACAGTTGCATCGGTAATAGTTACAAGTTACAATAATTAATATTACAACATTTACAATTAATATTCTTAAAAGTCAACCAATACTATGAAGCAATATGATATGTTCTGAGTCATCCAAACTATACTTGAGATCTGAACATAGGACCTACAGTTGCAATAAAAACTTTCTGAGCTATGCAAAGCTTCGCTGTGTATTGAAACATATTCATTGAATATCTTGGAAGACCAACAGACATTATTAGATAATCTTCTAGGTTATACAAACTATCCTGGAATACGAAACTGAGAACCTACAGCTGTAGCTGTAACTTTTTGGACTAAACAAAGAACAATATGTATCTGACCAATTTAAGTGAATCTTCTGGAAGGTTAAAATATATAATGAGATATCGCGGGATGTTCAAGTTCATAAAAACTGACTTGAGTTCAGAACTTAAGATATACAGTAGTAACCGTAGCTTCTTGGGCTTTACAAAACTACGATAACTATTCAAACATTTTCAATGAATATTTTGAAACGTCCACAGCCATCACAGCTTGTTAGTTTTAGGATAATCTTGTTAGTTTTAGGTCATTGAAAACCTAAAGTCTACAATAGTAAAAGAAGCTTTATGAGCTATACAATGTTAAGTTAGTGGCGTGAATATCCCAAGAGTATCTCATAATGTCTGTTACTCTTCCAGGTCATTCATTGAATAGATTTGAATATATATCTAAACATTGTGAAGTGTATAAAGCTACTGTTACAACTGAGCTTGAGATTTCAATTCCAGGACAGTTGTTATACAAACAACTTGTCGTGTTCTGATTAAGTTGATGCTCAATAACGTAGAAATCATTGAAAAGTAGAATATATTTTTTTAAGATATGCTAAGTCGTCCTTGGATGTGGAAGTCTGCACATTGTAGACGAAATACGCGTATCTGTCGAAGATAAGCAAAGGTAGTTGGAATTAAATGGAGATTACTAATTTTTCTTCTAACTGATTTGATTAATTTTGTTATTTATGGCACCTAATTTCAAATGCACTCACCACATGATGAACCGAGTATTGTAATGCAAGCTACCTAGCAAACGTTCGGTTCAGCAACGTTAGTTTTTGCTATTGTTTTGTCGTGAGCCCATGAAATTAATGACGGATGAACGTTTAACATTTGCATTTTCACGAATTGAAATGAGAGTGTTATTTTGAAGACGGCCTTGGTGAGATCCTTCTGATTATTAATATATTACAAAAATCTAGTTTCAAATAGTTGAAAATACGTGCCTGGTATGGACATTTTTCAATTCCAAATGCGGATGTGTGTTGCAGTACCCTTATCCAAATGATATAGGCAATTATCACTTGCGGGAATCATTGTACGTTAAAGTAACCTAGGAATGGGCATTACTCTACGGACATTTTGAAATTGGTTTCTGGATCTGCAGTACAGCTATCACATTCTAGTCCTGGCAGAGTCCACGCACTGCCCAGAACAACAAGGAGACAAGGCAATAAGTAGTATTTGACTGCCCAAGATTCGCAACATCTCGTTGCGCACTGCTGGAAAGCAGCGACCAGGTATTTTAGCCCCGACAATATCGGGCAGAATTGTGCCAACATTAGAACACTTGGTACACGGTAAACAGAACAATAACGCAGATCTAGCCATCGTTGCAGCAGAAATGGCGTCAAAGACAGAGAGTTGGGAACTGTGCCGATTAGCCCGAGCATTACGTAGAATCGGTGATGGTCGTCGAGGCACTTGCGAATCGGTAGCCATTCCCCACCGGAATCGCTGGAGCGACCAGCAATGAATTAACGGTTTCGGGAGAGCTTCCGTCGTCGGTGAAGTTCTCTGTCGGAGTAAGCTAGTGCCACCGCCGGGGGCTAGTTCGAGTAGTTTGCGAAATAGAAGCGGAACTGGAAGTTTCTCTCCACCCGAATCGCAGGAGTGACATCGGCACCTGCCTGGGTAGCATCGGTCTCGGACGATCTTCCACTGCCGGGGAACTCTTCGTCGGAGTAAGATAGATCACCACCGCCGGGGACTATCCAGAGTAGTAATTCCGAGTGCTCCAGTGAACCTGAAGCAATCCTATACCCGAAGCACAACCGTAACGTTCACGGTATCTGGAGATATTCCTTCGCCGTCGAGCCGTGCGAACCATAAAATCGCGATTCCAACTGGAATCGTAGGACCGACCTCAGCATCCAACCGATTCGTCCGAAAAGCAAGACGAAAAGCGCAGTTGCAAATACTAGCCACAGAGCTACGCGGCCCTAGTAGCACACTTGTTGTAAATCAGTTGAAGTGACTTGAATTCAACTAAATTAAATAACAATCAAGTTATTGCAACCAATTATGGCAGTTTTGTGTTGCTTGGGAGCACAGTCAGAGTAACCAGTGAGCATAGGAGCATGCACCAGTAGAAGCTTCTTGGTCCCTTGAACAGTAGCTTGGTTTCTATGATTAATGTTTCATTCCCTTGAACATGTTTCGTCTTTGTGTATCTATGTATATAAAAATGGATTTCTGTCTGAAGACAGACTGTCTGAGACAGACTAAACCAAATTGACTCGAAAACTACTGAACCAATCGGCGTGAAATTTTGTATGCAGGGATTTTTGGGAGCGGGGAAGGTACTTATGATAGTAAAAGACCCGCTCCCATACAAATGAAACACTAATTTCTACATTCGAGAACTAATAAAGCAAAAGAAATCAAACTAAGCATGTGTGAGTTTTCGACGGCATAAAAGGTTTCTGTGGTAGCTAGAGAACCCTCCCCGTTTTAAAGGGGGGGGGGGCTCCAATACAAATAAAACACAATATTCTGCATAATTTGGGAACTAATCAAGCAAACGGAACGAAATTTAGCATGTGGTGATTTTTGAAGACAAAAAATGTTTCTATGTTGGTTTGAGACCCCTCCCCATCCTGTAGGGGGAGGGGGCTCCGATACAAATGAAATACAATATTCTGCATAACCCGAGAACTAATCAAGCAAATGGAATCAAATTTAGTATGTGGTGGTTTTTTTAAGACAAAAAATGGTTCTATGTTGATTTGAGACCCCTCCCCTTTCTGAAAGGGGGTGGGGTATCCCATACAAATGAAACGCAAATGCTTGCATAACTCGAGAACTAATCAGGGAAATGGAACTAAATTTGGCATGTGGAAATGTTTGAAGGGGGAAATGTTTCTATGGTGAAACTCTTCCGCCATATGAGGAGGGGGGGGGGGGGGATCTCTCAAACAAATAAAACACAAATTTCTGCATAACTCGAGAACTAATAAAGCAAATGGAACCAAATTTGGCATGTAGAGGTTTCTGAAGAAGATAAATGTTCCAAAGGTGGTTTGGAAAGGAGGAGGAGGGGTTTCCATACAAATGAAACATACATTTCTACATTACTCGGGAACTAATCAAGCAAATGGAACCAAATTTTGAATGTGGAGGTTTTTTGAATGTGAGAAATGTTTCTGTGGCGATTCCAAATTTCAACAAAACATGAGAATTATCCAGATAACTAAAACACAAACTGTGTATTTCTCGGGTGAGAAGAATGTTCTGATAGAAGCTTGAACTCCTTCTTAGTCAAAAAAAAAAAACTCTCTTCATAAAAACAACCATTGTTTATTCATTTAGTTGCGGGCGTTGCAACGTTCGCACCGAGTTCAGCTAGTTTACCATAAAAACCCGTCGGCAGCA
>JASCZW010017109.1:0-17572 GCA_034211315.2 Aedes japonicus | reverse complement strand
CACATTGATCGAAATGCTGCGTCAGGGTGCTTAAGTCGATTATAAGCGCGAAAACGTCTGAATCAATTAGCGAATGATTATTGTATACGATCGTGTAAATGGATAACAAATAAATACTAATTATGCAAATGAAAGAAGTCCGCATTCAACTCATTGTGCATCAATGTTAAAATCGTCACTAAATAGCGCCACACCAAAAGTGGCAGGTTTCAAGAACTAACGGTTTCGTCAGCCCTCTTGTTTCAGAGTGTGTGTGTGTGTGTGTGATGTGTGTGTGTGTGTTGTGTGTGTGTGTGTGTATGTGTGTGTGTGTGTGCAGTTTTGCTACCGTTCCAAGTGTTAAGCCGACAATGGCCATATCATGCGCGAAGCTAACAAATTGGCTGGATCTCGTGAAAATCGTACCCCGGCTGTTTAACCCAACTCGTTGCATGAGATTCAAACGAACTGGATTGTTCATCTGAAAACTTCACGCAGCTTTGCACATCGTCCATCGTTGGTCTAATCATTCTTGTGAGCTTCTCGGGGAATCCATTCTCTACAATGATATTAAGCTCTAGCTCTGATTATATGTAAATAGGAAGGTCTGTATGCGCAATAATCCGGACACCTCAAAACATGAATAAAACATAAATTTCGCATTATATTTCCGTCGAGTTGTTTATTTCAGATTCATGGGATGCGTTTTAACAACTCGTGAAGACAAACATTGTTATTCGGTATTTGCATAAAATTTTCGAGCTTTGCGCTTAACTCTGTCCATTAGGGTTTGTACAGACTCTTCAGAAATCGTAGAAGCCGTCTTTGTCCAAATTTGCTGGAAGTGTTTGATGTCTTTGATTCCTTGCTTCTTTCCAGAAAGCTTCCGCTTCATTAGAGCCCAATATCTCTCGATTGGTCGTAGCTCTGGTCAATTTGGCGGGTTTGAGGTTTTTGGTACAATGTTCACTTGATTTGCTTGGTATCACTCCATCACAGTAGAGTGGCATGATGCCATAGTAGCATAGTGGCATGATGCCAATTCGGGCCAGAACAAAGGTTTTTCTTTGTGACTTTTGATGAAGGGTAGCAATCGCTTCTGCAGACACTCTTTCGGATAGATCTCCTTGTTGATTGTGCCTGTAGTGACGAAAGATTTCTTCGATCTGAAATGCTCAGCTGTAGCATTTCTGGCCATAGCAGAATAAAAAGCCAGCCCTGGAAGCTGCCTGAAATCCTCCAGGACCTAAATTTCATCGTTTTCATCCAGGACATAAGTTTCAATATTCGCAGTACAATCGTCGAGCCCGTGATTTTGCTGCCAAGTTTTGTTTGTCGTTGCGATTTGGAACTGTTTTTACTTTATACGACTTAAGTCCCAAACTATGTTTTGATTTTTGGACAAAACCAGGCGACATCCCTATTTTACGAGCCATCGTTCGAATGGAGAGATTTGGGTTTTTCGTTAATATCCTTTTCACCTTTCGGTCCATGACAAAATCAGCGCGTCAAATGTTTTTGTCACTTCTCGGTTTTCTCTCCACCGTCAAACGTTCCGAAAATGATTTGAGCACATCGTGAACAGTGGATTTAGGCAAATCCAATGTTTTTGCAAGGTCCTGTATTGACTAGTCAGGATTTTCCATACGCCCGTACAAAGTTCGCTCGCGCACTTGTTTTTCTTTCGTCGCCATCTTGAATACCAAACATAAAATATCAACATCAATCAAAGTCTTTTTCAGCATAGACTCTCACCTATATCACAGTTAAATTTTTCATTCCTACGTGCAATATTTCAAAAGTTACAATTAATTGAAGGTGTCCGGATTAATGTGGATACAGATTGTACTCACAACATTAACCCCTTTCTAAGCCGATTTCTCGATCGAAAATAACAACTTTCAAAAATCCACAACAACACATTTTGGGAATTGATTCAAAATGAAGATCAATTAAAAAACTTAAAACTGGAAATGTTTTTTTTAGAATAGTAAATGGAACAAAATTGTGAACTGAATCAAAGAAATCAAATTTTTCACCTATTTCGCAAGCAACATTAATAAAACATAATCTATACTTTTAATCATTATGCGTCACTGCTCTTCCTTGATTTTTTCGGTGCTTTCTTCTATTCCCTCAATATTTTGACATTTATTACTTTCTCATCCTAACGATACTGAAACAAATCACACCTCATTATTTACGTTGATAAAGAAACAAGGGCTTTGACGTGAACGATGCGTATCAAGGACAACATGTAAGTAATGAAATGTAAACAAAGCTGATGATAAAGAAGTCAGACCAGAGACGGTTCGTCCAATTTGGTAAATCTATAAAGGGTGATGAAGCTATTATCATAGAAAATCGCTCCTCGTCAACGCTTCAAGTGGTTGAGATACACACACACACACACACACATACATAAAATCTATCAAACCAGCTTCGTGGAACTGTGACCATAAACTTACCTTGGGAGCTTTAGTTCTTATCAGCAGAGAGTAGCTTTTGACTTTCTCCCATATGTGGTTTACTGTATGTATGCTTTAACAGCACGTTTAATGGCACTTCTTTTGTCTCGCCAGGCATCTCCCTGATTTAAGTAGGGTGAAAGCAGAGATGATGTATGCCAAGAGGAAGAGCTCAACTCATTTGCCACCTTCTTATTTCCGAGCATGGAGAATATTTAGTAACCAGGAAATTGTGTGGCATGGCATGTGGACCAACGATAAGGGAGTTTATACCGCTTCATTGATAATGCCGATGGCGTTAATGTGGAGGAAAGTAGATGAAGTATCTAATCAAAAAAGTAATCTCTTCAATCAAGACTCTTATTGAGATGAGAGTGACGACGCTATACTAGCTATTAGTAACATTGAAGTAGGAATCAGCAAACAAAGATTTTTTTAAAGTCAACCTCTGTGAATTACAGTATTCTTTAAAGAGACCACAGAAATATCATGTAAGTTCTCAAGTTAAAATTAATTCTGTCAGGATGTATTTATTCCATTTATTTTTAATCGTCTCTGTTTTTATTCTTAGGTACAATAAAAAAAATAACGAATGAGCGTTAATATTCCAGTCGTTCCTCAAAAAAATTTCAAAATGTGTGCACCAATCGATCGGACATATTTCTACGCATCGATTTTAATAGAGGTCATTGTTGATTGTTGTCCAAAACTATTGAAAAATTCGTAAATGTGTAGCCAATTTTGCTTCACCCGTTGGTCAGACACGTGGTTTCTGGAAATCGCCTTCAAGTATGCACACGCAGCAAAACCGATCGCAATACGACAGGAAACAGATTTGTTCAAAGTGATGAAAATGGTCATGATTATTCATCAGAAGATAATGGATTGAGCATTGTATGCTAGCTAGTGCACCTTTTTGCGACCGATTCAGCACAGATTTCTTAGCGACAAGTTTTAACACTTTCTTCCAATCTTTTATAAACTGTTCAATAATATCTGCTGACTAGACATGTTTTTTAAGATGTGTCTTCGTCAATGCCATAATTAATTGGTGAATTTAATTGGTCGAGTTTGCTAGCAATTCGTAGGGCTCATGTCGTTTGGAACGAATGAAACATTCTTGGTGGTATACCGTTGATTTTGAATAAAGGCAAGACGCAAGAACTGATCAGAAGACCACAGAAACCTTGTTGTAATGAAGGTTTGTGAAATAATACCACAATTAAGTTGCTAGACCATAGCTTTCTTAGGGAACTTTTCGGCTTGAATAGATGTCTCAGATTGGTTCAAAACTGCCTATAAGCATATAATATTGTGGCCTAGGTAAGGATCTGTAATCTAATTTCACTTAGGTTTCGTGATCCATGATGACTTGTGAAAAAATGTGTCAGTTCGTTGCTCAGAACTCCCTTCCCTGTCATTCTGATTTCCGGGACGCTTTAACCGTTTGACTTAAATTGCCGTCGCCTTGACGGCTCGCCGTATTTTTCACTAGTCACTGTGGGCAAGGTTGCCAGCTTGGCGATTTCTGCATTGACACCCTGCTAGCATCGTATCGTACAACTTTCGCAATCTGGGCCTTATCGAAGCTTCTCGTTTCGGCTGCTCCTGCTTCTAATAGGTTCGAAGATTCGAACCTTTGTTTGGTACGATGAGCATTAGGGGCTATTCATAAACCACGTAGACTTGTCTGGGGGGAGGGGGGTTTGGCAAAAGTATACGCTCCATACAAAAATAAAAATAAATGTATGGAGGAAAGTCTACGAAGTGTGGGGGGGGGGTGGGGGTTGAGATGTTCAAAAATGAGTCTACGTGGTTTATGAACAGGCCCTTAGACATTGAAGTGCTCAATTTTTTTGGACACATCCCGCATTGAAACCTCGTTCTTATACTCGAATGCCTTTATTGCCAAATGTTTAGCTGAACCTTTTTTTCGACCTGATTTCGGTTTATTCTCATACGTGTTCGAACTGATCGCTGTTCGCTGCCTACTTCCTCGGTGATATTCTGAGTTCTGTACCCCATTTGTGCACAATATTACGACATTGTTCTAATGATAGGTTACGCATTTTAAAATAAACTGTTGAAAAAGGTTTAAGCCGCCACACGAGTATTGTGAGATAAAAGGAAACAGGATGCAGCCATAAAAGGAACTAGTTATCAATTGTTGCATTGTTGGCATTTGTTTCTGACTGCATCCGTACTTTCTTGGACAGTCTTTAGTTCAATCATTAGATATTTATTCTTCTTCAAGATGCTTAAGGAACCTTACTTTAAGTGTTTTGTTTGGTTAAACTTTTTGAAGGTGACTTGTCCTTCGTAGAATTGAGTCAACTCCTGTGTTCATCAGAGGCCAAACTTACCTTGCTCTGATTGGTTAGGTATGATAGTTGAACTTTCACACAGTTATCGAATTAATTAAGTGCTTTCGACGCCAATACCATTGCACGAACTTGTTAAGCCTGCCTACAAGAATAAAATAATATAGAAGTGGATATTTTTTGGGAAAAGAAAGGAGTTAAAAAAAAATCAGTGGGGTTGTGTACAAGACACGACCGGTCGACGTAGACTACGTTAAACCAAGTGATGCATTATAATGTCAGGGAAATTCTGTGTGGCTATTATTAGCGTTAAAAAGGTATCAATTATTCGCGCCTTACCGATAGAAGCAGTTTGTCATAATATGACGTGTGTGGCTCTTATGGGACCTTAGACCAGCGTTTTGAAGCCAGTATGTAAGAAAATTCTATTGTACGCTCTTGAGATATTATTTGGTGGCCCTGAAAAGGGCCTTTTGGTTTAAATGATGACACGGTCACGGTTGCACGTTTTACGATGGACTATATTTAAGGACTAGAAGATAGTTGAGGATCTTTTAGGGAAAATAAAATTATTAAATCAATGATAGTTTTAGTCATTCTTATAATCATAACCGCTTGACATTACTTAATGTTTATTCGTATGTCATACTGTGCCTGAATGGCCAGCATCTCGGAATTCTCACCATCGCCGTAACCATCAACAATGTTTTGCATCGTTTGGGGGATTTCAGTAACGACAGGCTGCGGAGGAAATTCTATATAACGTACATACAAACATATATTTTGACTGATGCCTTGTCTCCTTTTCAACATTCACCATTTAAATGCCATACCATTCGGATCATTTGTATACAATCTGAGTTGTAGTATGCCTTTGCATAATTCAACTTCAAAGAATCAAAAATTTGCAATATATGCAATTTTAGCAATTCTGGATTTCAAGGGTAATAATAAACATTGAAATACTCTAGAATTCAAATTACGATAAAATTCGTTATCAGAAAATATCCGACAGGTTTAGTGATTGTTATGAAAACACTGTAATCAATCGCAACATTTTCAGATGTGTAAGCGTCTCATAAAATGTTCAAAGTTCAGGAAGTTTTAACAAACAGAAAATAACAAAAATTATCTTGCAGTTGTTATAAGGTTATATACAAGTATATAGAGTACATGTCCTTTGACTAAGTCGATTATGTAGCGCACGATTACAGTTTTAACTATAACTCACACAATAATTTTGCTAGAAACGATATTCAACTAGTTATACCTTTGCTAAGACATGCTTAACAAGGCGTTTGCTGTACTGGTCCATGAAAAGTCACCAACTAACATTATTGAGTCGAAACTTTCGATGGATATGGATATCATTAAGGATACTTATTCGGAAGCATTTAAGTAGTTTGTTTATTTCATCGCTCCGGTCATTCGGCTATATTCGGTATACTATACGGAATAAAAAACTTCTTGATAACATCTAAATGACTTTCTCATGTGATCAATCGGCCATTCCATTTCAAAACATTAAAATTCCCACTATATTCATTTAGTTATAAAGGTGTTGGTATGAATAACCAAACAAACATCGGTGTTGAATTAGAGCTTGTTCAAACAAATTTGGAGAAGCTATTCAGCTATTCTAGAAGAAACAGCTGAATAGCTTCTCCAAATTTTCTTGAACAAGCTCTAATTCAACACCGATGTTTGTTGGGAAGCCCTTCGAAAAATACACAACCGCTCACTCTTACTTTTCCATTGAAAACTTTTATATTCTACATTTTACTATGTGATGAATACATTAGGCCAAAGTTGGGAATATAAGGTTAAATGCGTACCTAAAATATGGTTTATGGTTTTTTTTGTGAAATTATTATTCATGTTTCTATGTGAATGACAGGTAAATTAGTGAATCCATTATGGCTAAAACTTTCAGGAAATCGAAATATATATACATATATTAGATCTCGCAGAAGAAAGAGAGTGAGTTTTATAAAACATCATTATTCTTTGCAATGAGTATGGGAAAAAAGGTTGGATAATATGATAAATTCTTATGAATATTAAATAAACACCTGATAAAATTATCACAGATTAAAACATGTTCAGCGCATTAGTTGTATCGATATCATGTGAAGGTTCATATGCAGTAAAAGCATGCTGCGCATGTCATCACCAGAATACAATCAATAATATGTTGAAATGTAATAAGACAGGGAGCCCAATGATTACATGCAATTTGTAAAGTCGAACCTTCGAAAATAAAGCGTCCCAACTAGTTGTTGGCAACGCATTACCTCTTGCTGCTTTCAATTTCGCCCGATAACTACGAGCTCGCTCGGCATCGGTGCACGGTCGTTTCGGAGGTAGGACTCTATCCAACGCGAATCGTTAACACAACAGATCAACTGTTTATAACCCACTACTAATTGGAATTTACAGAGAATTTTGGTTCGGAATATCATATTCAACATCGAAAATTGTGTCCGTGATAGGGAATTTATGTGGTTTAAGGTATGCGACGAAGGGAAAACAAGTTTTGCTAATACCACTGGCTGCCAATCGACAATTCGAAACGTAAATCCCAATCAAACAAACTCTCAAGCTGAGAATATTAAATTGACAGTAGCAAAGATGGATTTGTATCTGGTAGCATTTATTGATTTATTGATTCATCGCGGGTTGCGCCAACCAGCCAAAATTTTCCCGACGGCTCGCCCTCCATGCAGGCGTTTTTGCAGTTGCGGCGAACGAATTGGCACCATATTAGGCGCACAAACCCAACGAAATAAAAGTTTAATTCTTTTATATACAACTCTTTTGATTCAATTGGTTGTCCTCAAAAGGACAGATTATCAATTAATGGATAGCGCCAACCAGCTGGGTAAAATTTTTACCGACGGCACCGAACTTAATTTAAGACTAGTTCATTCTTGAATAAACAGCTCTTTAATTTGAATTTATTGTCCTCAAAAGGAGAGATTATTTCCACCTACTGCTTACTGCTGCTCGCCCCCAAGGACGCTTTCCACCAAACAGCAGCGTTTTCGAAGTCGCGGCGAAACAATCCCCACGATGAGGTAAGATGGCGGCTTGCACAAAACCGACGCGATTGTGCGCCCTCATAATCCGCCATTTTGCCTCATCGCGACGATCGCTGTTTGTAGCCTTGCTACTTACCCCCACCAGCTGCTACGTGACCTACAGCTGCTTCTGCACCAGCTCCGCTGCCGTACAAATGAAGGCTCCACCAAACTGCAGCAATTTGTTGCCACCGCGGCAGCGAAATCGCGGTGGAAAAATCGCCGCTGTGAGATTACATGGCGGCTTATGGGAGCGCACAAACCAACGCACAGTGGGACCAATCTCAAAAAAGACGGTCAAAAGTGTTTTCACACTGTTCCTCACATTTTAGCGCTTTGATGTCTACGGAAAAGTTGTTAGAAATTTTATTTCACATTTTTTTTAAAACTTATCAAAAGTTTTACTTAAGTGATACTTTACTTAAAAAAATTAACTTTGTGTGAGTACAAGATAGAAAGTTGGTGTCTTCAACAAAGTTTTAGAACTATATATGTAGCATCATCATCAACTTTGACGCATCATCCATCCATGCGACATTCACAGTATCCGAGCAAAATGCTATTGCGACCGAAAGGTCATCCACCACACAAGAAGGAATAATAAAATTATCTCCCGAAATCTCTCCTCTTAGAACACACTATACACTATTGTACCACTTTCTATCTACACTGACAATAGAAACAATTGTACCCAGAAAGTAATTTTAATAAAACCGAGACTCTTTAGTATTAGCTTACAACTCAATCGGTGCACATCATTTTCCTCGATTTGAGAAGCCCAATAAAATTGATTGTACGCTAAAGTGGTGACCCCGACGTGATCAGTCACAAAATCGCTAATTAATTTTCAATTACTCGATTACGGGTACCGCGAATCGCGATATCGAAGTAGTTTTCGGTCAACTATAATTCAATCACGCGAGATGACTGAGCAGAAGTCTAGTGCTAGCAGTGGGCTAATTGGCCAGCCGGTCATCGAGACAATTAACGCGCCGCGTCTCAATCCGCCCAGTATGGCGGACACGAACATCGAGACCTATTTTATGTCGCTCGAGTTCTGGTTTGCTGCGTCCGGTATCGGTGCCCAATACGACTCCCGCCGGTACAACATCGTAATGGCACAGGTGCCCCCAAACAAACTGACCGAGCTGCGGTCAATAGTAGAGGCTACTCCTGCGAACGACAAATACGCCTACATCAAAGCCAAACTGATCGAGTACTTTGCGGACAGTCAGCAGCGGCGTCTTCAGCGTGTTTTGTCCGACATGCCTCTAGGGGACCTCAAGCCAAGCCAACTTTTCAACGAGATGAAGCGGGTTGCTGGTAACTCGCTTGGTGAGCCGGTTCTGCTTGATCTATGGGCAACCAGACTACCACCACATGCCCAAGCAGCGGTGATCGCTTCGAGAGGAGACGCTGCGGACAAAATCACCATCGCCGACGCCATTGTGGATTCGATGGTTCTCAGAAAAATCAACGCCGTCGACTACAATGTATCAAATGCAGCGATGGCGGCACCCAATGTGCAAGCCGCTACAGCCATCGATCCAATACTTGACTTGAAGCGGGAAATCGCCGAGCTCACTCGGAGGCTCGATAAAGTGTTGCCTACCCAGAAGAATGTTCGCGGTCGCTCCCGTTCCCGTTCTCGCGGAGGTGAGAAGGAACGCTCCCATCGAGAAAGGGACCCATCGTCCGGTCCTTGCTGGTACCATCGAACATTCGGGAACGATGCCCGAAGATGTCGGAAGCCCTGCTCTACAAGGCAGCAGGGTTCATCAACCCAACAATGACGTCACTCTGCTGATACTGTGGGGGAAATTGGCGAACTTTTCACCACAGCCGCAATCTATCGCCTGAAAATTACGGACTCGAGCACCTGTATGCAGTTTTTAATCGACACTGGTGCCGATGTGTCCGTGGTGCCGAAGGGCTTGCATTCAGCAGTGAAATCTACGACGACAAAATTGTTCGCCGCGAACGGAACGCCAATAGAAGTGTACGGTGAAGTGTTGCTCAAAGTTAATCTCGGTCTTCGCCGCGAGTTTTTGTGGACTTTTTTAATCGCGAATGTGACTTCGGGAATAATCGGTGCAGACTTTATTTGCAACTTCGATTTGTTAATCGATTTAAAACGAAACCGCCTAATTGACAACACGACCAATCTCGAATCCGCTGGTGTACTCGCTCGTACTAGTGAATACTCGATTAAGACTTTCAGTGCAGTGTCGCCGTATGCTGAAATACTAGCGGAATTTCCTAGCATCACTCGGCTCGCTCCGCCCGGTACGGTTAGTGAATCCACCATTGTACACCGTATTGAGACAACCGGTCAGCCGGTCTACGCCCGACCACGACGACTGTCGCCGGATAAGCTCGAAGCAGCTCGTGCCGAATTTGAGCTCCTAATGAAGCTAGGAATCTGCCGTCCATCCAGCAGTAACTGGGCCAGCCCGCTTCATATGGTGAAAAAGCAGACGGTTCCTGGCGCCCATGTGGAGACTATCGTGCTTTGAATGCCCAGACCGTCCCGGATCGGTACCCCTGCCGTACCTGCAGGACTTCACGACCATTTTGCAAGGTAAAACCATTTTTTCTAAAGTTGACTTGCAGAAGGCCTTCCATCAGGTGCCGATTCATCCCGATGACATCCCAAAAACGGCCATCACGACGCCGTTCGGGCTGTTTGAATTTTTGTTCATGACGTTTGGCTTGAGAAATGCAGCGCAAACGTTCCAACGGCTCATCCACGAAGTAGTTCGTGGATTGGACTTATTTTTCCCTACATCGACGATCTATTCATTGCCTCGTCTTCGCCCGAGGAGCACCGGAACCATTTACGCCAGCTTTTTGAGAGGCTCAAGCAGCACAACCTGGCAATTAACGTTGCCAAATGTGAATTCGGCCGCGACGCACTCAACTTTCTCGGACATTCCGTTTCAGCCGAAGGGATTCGTCCGCTACCAGACCGTGTGGAAGCCATCAAGAACTTCAAGTTACCTTCTACAGTCAAGGAGTTGAAGAGCTTTCTGGCCATAATAAACTTTTACCGAAGATTTGTCCCTAATGCGATTGAGGCCCAAATTCCGTTGCTGGCAATTACACCCGGCAATAAGCGTAACGATCGTTCACCGTTAACCTGGAGTGATGAAACACAAGCAGCTTTTGAGCGATGCAAACAGCAACTCGCTCACGCTACGCTTCTGGCTCATCCCGCCAAGTCTGCTGAACTTTCACTCTGGGTTGACGCCTCGGACATTGCAGCAGGTGCAGCGTTGCACCAAATAGTCGATGGGCAAGCTCAACCCCTGGGTTTTTCTCGAAGAAGTTCGACAAAGCCCAGCTTCGCCACAGCACCTACGATCGGGAATTAACTGCCATCTTCCTCGCCGTGCGGCATTTTAAGTTCATGCTCGAAGGACGAAGTTGCCACATCTATACGGACCACAAACCAATTATCTTCGCTTTCCGTCAAAAGCTCGATAAAGCTTCCAATCGCCAAGCTCGCCAGTTGGACTTCATTGGGCAAATAACGACGGATATCCGGCACATAGTTGGCAAGGAAAACATCGTGGCCGACGTGCTCTCCCGCATCGCTACCATCCAAACCGTGCTCTCATTGGATTTCGACGCACTTGCTGATGACCAGAAGACCGACGAAGAACTTCGGAATATCCAGCAAGGTAAATCTCCGACCTCTTTAAAGTTAAAACTTTTTACCGTTCCAGGCAGCACAAAACAGTTGTTTTGTGATTGCTCAGGCGATCGCATTCGCCCCTTCGTTACGAAACCTTTTCGTAACATCGTCCTTCAAGCCACGCACCATCTATCGCACCCTGGTACACGTGCCACGGCCAAATTGATGACAGACAGATTCGTTTGGCCCAGCATCCGCAAAGATAGCATCGATTTCGCCAGGAGTTGCTTGAAGTGTCAGCGATCGCCACACACACTCATCGGTGACCCGGTACTCTACACCCGGAAGTCGGTTTTCTCACATCAACATCGATATTGTTGGACCATTCCCGCCAAGTAAAGGACATCGCTACTGCCTTACGGTCATCGACAGATTCACTCGGTGGCCTGAAGCGTTTCCCATACCGGATATGACTGCGTTGACGATTGCTGAAGCTCTAATCTCCAGGTGGATTGCTCGTTTTGGCGTCCCAACCTACGTCACGACCGACCAAGGTCGGCAATTTGAGTCGTCGCTGTTTTCCGAGCTGACTCGCATGCTTGGAACAACTCACCTACGCACAACGGCATACCACCCTCAATCGAACGGTATCATCGAGCGGTGGCACAGGACTTTGAAATCGTCGATCTTATGCCACGACCCTGATCACTGGAGCGAACACCTGCCAGTGATTTTGCTTGGTTTGCGAACAACCTTCAAGGAGGACATCAAGGCGTCACCGGCTGAGATGGTATACGGTACGACTCTCCGAATACCGTCTGAGTTTTTCGTCGACAATTCGAAGAATCAAAACGAGGCCGAATTCGTCACCCACCTTCGAAAATCCATGCGAGATCTGCGCCCAAATGAGACTGCATGGCACGGGCGACGCAACGTTTTCATTCATCAGGACCTACAATTATGCCGGAACGTCTTCGTGCGCAACGATTCTGTTCGGCCATCACTATCGCCTCCCTACGAAGGTCCGTTCGAAGTGGTTAGCCGAGCCGAAAAATTCTTCAAGGTAAACGTTAAAGGGCGGACAGTGAACGTTTCGGTTGACCGACTGAAGCCCGCCTACTCACTGGAAGAACAGCAGCCTACAAATCCACCTGATCTCGCAGCTACAGCCCACGCATCGACTACATCGACTAGGGTCACTCGTTCTGGTCGACGAGTTGTTATTCCGCTCCGCTACCGCTAGAAGGAAACCTAGTCTAGGAGGGGAGTACTGTAGCATCATCATCAACTTTGACGCATCATCCATCCATGCGACATTCACAGTATCCGAGCAAAATGCTATTGCGACCGAAAGGTCGTCCACCACACAAGAAGGAATAATAAAATTATCTCCCGAAATCTCTCCTCTCAGAACACACTACACACTATTGTACCACTTTCTATCTACACTGACAATAGAAACAATTGTACCCAGAAAGTAATTTTAATAAAACCGAGACTCTTTAGTATTAGCTTACAACTCAATCGGTGCACATCATTTTCCTCGATTTGAGAAGCCCAATAAAATTGATTGTACGCTAAATATATTTAACGAAACTTTGCTGAAGATTGTTAGTACCTATATCGAAAGCATTCTGATATATAATTGAATTAGTATATAGACTTACTTAAAACTAGTTTTTTTACTATATTGTGGCTCAAACTTTACCAGATTGATTGAAAATGTTCAACAAAGTTATCAATATTATTAAAACGCACAACTTTGCTCAAGACGTCATAAGTCTAAATGGCTTTATTTGAGTTTTAAAGCGGATTTAAGTTGAAAAATATACAATTTTTCATCAACAATAACTCAGACACCGGCAAACTTTTGCAACCAAATTTTGAACAGTTTGGTCAATTATCACTTAAAATATACGTGAACAAAAAATCTGCGCCGGGTATAATCGGGTACATAAAGTTTTCAGTCCATCTTTTCGGGTGTACCTATCTTTTAAATTTTGATAAACTTTTACAAATGTACAAATATTTCGTGAAATCTGTTAAATTCTTCCAGCATCCGTAAAAATTGATTACAAAACGATCTGTTGTCAAGATTCCAGTAAAATATTTCTGAAATCTGTGAATTCATATGAGTGTGCAGTACATAGTGTGATAAATTTCGTAGGCAATGGATTTTCAAGTTTTAATGAAAGTAATCAGATATATTTAGCTGCTTTGAACGTGTTTAAATTACTGAATATGTAATAAGTGGTATTGCAAGTGTTACTAATGAACTCTGACTATAAAATTTCGCCAGTAATTAATTTACCTAAAAATAAGTACGGTATTATTCAATTTAACAAAGCTGTTATTAATGTCTTTGATATATCTCTGCATAGGAATCAAAACCTATTGCAGGCTCGTCAGTTCTTAGTTTTATTTGATTCAGACAAATTTGTTAAAATTAATGTATTTCATTTTTTTAATAGGTTTTGGCTATTTAAGATTGATTTATTGCTATAATAAAAGCTTTAAATCATGTTAATTTTTAATAAAGCCTGACTGATTACCTTCTTCCTCAGCTTCTGTGTCTGAATCAGGCTTGGTCTTGAGAATTTTGCAATCATAATTGGTAGCAGTCCTGTAGAGAAATGAATATATATCTCAGTAATTATGAATATTTGTGATAATGTTCAATTACTGTTAACTTACCTTCGTGCCCGATTTTCTCTATAGCATTTTAAATCTTTGTTGCGGCATTCTTGTGGCTCCTCTGAAAGACTTCCGATTGGTAGTAATGCTGCTTATAATGTCTGCACCGTGTATCAGTATTTGGTGAACAGACTGCGTCATGTAATACCATCCGTATAACTCAACATAGTATTTGGCCGTCTCGTAGTAAAATGCTTTAGAAGAGTCGGTGTTTGTTTGCCTGCCACATGCCAGTACGCTCACTATGACAGAAAAGTTCTCAATGATTGTCTCTGCCAACCCGGTAATTTTTCGAATGATTTTTTTTTCGACTGTGGCTTTCTTGACTGATCTAGACCATCGCTCCAATGTTGTTAAATTGCTTTGGGGATGCTTGGCAAACACAACATTTTTGCGACGAGATTCCGGTCAAAGCAGAGCAAACTTTTTCATCGATCATACTACAAATAATTGTATGATAGATTCGAAAGTTTGAGATCAAGTTTGGCATTAATCTTTCGATTTGTGCGTCAAGGAATTCCTTTTCATGCAAGGACAATGCAACAGTTTCCTTCTTGAATTGGATTCTAATCGGTCGGCATAACCTTGTAAATGAAGGCATACGACTCATCCACAAAATACGATCTGGATTGCTACGGAGGCGAAGCATCAATGGTAACATAGATGTAATAAAAAATGCACTGTCATCTTCATCTACCCCTTCATACCTTTGCTTGTAGTTTGAATGATCCGATGAGTCGTCAAAACCCCATTTCGATAAAAGCTTAAGATCTTCAAGAGCTACATCATTCAAACCTTCTATCTCCAAAGCCAGAGATAGTATTCGCTGAACTGTGTGATCCAGCAAACTCTGTACGTCAACCTCAGCAGATACCTATGTAAAGAACGAATTACCAGTGGGTTAAAAACCCTCCTTCAAATACAACCATGACAAGATACCTCTGAGATGACGATTCTGTTACGGTCTGGCAAACATTTTTCAGGGGACCCCACAAGATTTTTGTAGCTAGGGTATATTTTTGGAGCGTTGCATTGCTTAGATGTCTTTCGAAGCAGTATCTTTACTGTAATTGCCATCAATAAAAAACGCAAGTCCTTCATCAGCTTTCAACACACGATGCTTTTGTAAATCATTTTTGGATTCCACTGCTCGACTCATTCGTTTGGTACTGGTAGGACATGCCTGTAATTCTTCTTGAAAAAGTTTAGCCAAATCTTCGCATCCCTCACTTCGAGAATTCATTCCTGCTGCAAACGCCAATTCATTCGCGGTTCCCTGCTGCCTCAATCCTTCAACTCTCTACCTTTTGTTCTTTTTGTTCAGGTCAGAAAACGGTTTTCTGGGCATTCCAACTTTCACATTACCACAAGTAAATGCACTACAATTCAACCAATTCTTGTTGTTACTTCAGAACTTTTCTGTGTTCTTCCTGCCTTATTCCAGCGATTCTTAAATTCAGAGCACAACCTGGACACGTTTTTCTTTATACGCTTGCTTTCGTCCTGCGACAAACAGTTTGATTTTTTTTTTCAGAACGAAATCACGGATATGTTGCATTTTGATGGTACTTGAACTACTATATTTCTGCAGCACAGTTTGAACAAATGTTTCCGGAGCATTTTCAAATCACACAATCTGAATCAACTGGAAACTCAAACTCAACTGCAATTTGTAAACAAACGAAACAAATGTGGGCTACTTAACTTTTAAATGTGCTAGCCAGCAAGGGTGCGGTTAATTATGTTAGGGATTTAAAAAATATTGATAGAAAACGACATTGATACGCCCGAAAAGACGGACTGAAAACTCTATGTACCCGATGATACCCGGCGCAGATTTTTTGTACACGTATACTTTAAGTGATGGTTGACCAAACTATTCAAAATTTGGTTGCAAAAGTTTGCCGGTGTCTGAGTTATTGTTGTTGAAAATATGTATATTTTTTAACTTAAATCCGCTTTAAAACTCAAATAAAGCCATTGAGCCTTATGACGTCGTGAGCAAAGTTGTGCGTTTTAATAATATTGATAACTTTGTTGAACATTTTCAATCAATCTGGTAAGGTTTTAGCCACAATATAGTAAAAAAACTAGTTTTAAGTAAGTCTATATACTAATTCAATTATATATCAGAATGCTTTCGATATAGGTACTAACAATCTTCAGCAAAGTTTCGTTAAATATATAGTTCTAAAACTTTGTTGAAGACACCAACTTTCTATCTTGTACTCACACAAAGTTAGTTTTTTTAAGTAAAGTATCACTTAAGTAAAACTTTTGATAAGTTTTTAAAAAAATGTGAAATAAAATTTCTAACAACTTTTCCGTAGACACCAAAGCGCTAAAATGTGAGGAACAGTGTGAAAACACTTTTGATCGCCTTTTTTGAGATTGGTCCCAGTGTGCAACGCGATTAAAAAACGCATCGCGTCGGTTTGTGCGCTCCCATAAGCTGCCATGTAATCTCACAGCGGCGATTTTTCCACCGCGATTTCGCTGCCGCGGTGGCAAAAAATTGCTGCAGTTTGGTGGAGCCTTCATTTGTACGTCGCGATGAGGCAAAATGGCGGATTATGAGGGCGCACAATCGCGTCGGTTTTGTGCATGCCGCCATATTACCTCTTCGTGGCGATTGTTTCGCCGCGACTCCGAAACTGCTGCAGTTTGGTGGAGCCTTGAAGCAGCTCCCAGCGACCAGCTCCTGCGCTCCCCTCCGCACAGCTTCAATGCTTCCCTAATGACTGAGGCAAAATTTTCCCTTGGTGTTCGTTTTATGCCGTTCTCAAGCTGCGTGCGAGACGTTACATGGAAAGTCGAATGACATGATTGGTTAAAGTCCCTCTCTAACACAAAGAAGAAGAAGATGATGCAAGACGTTCCTTGCTTCGATTTGAAATCTGTGATAGGAAATTTGGTAAATTTACTCTGCAAAATGACATTATAAGACATCACCTTATATTTGCGTTATTTTCAATAATTTACTATTGATTGAGAAAAATGTTTGACAATTGAATTGGAGCGCGGTAAAATGCCCGACCGATTGAAGAAGAAATCATGTAAATCTATCGTGGATTATTTGAGTTATTCGCGTACAAAACGTACGGTTTTTCGTGACGGTCGCAAAATTTTAGATTTTCATTTGACACCCTACCCTTGCCGTAAGACGTAGTCTACGTCAAAAATCAGTGGGGTTGTGACAAGACACGACCGGTTGACGTAGACTACGTTAAACCAAGTGATGCATTATAATGTCAGGGAAATTCTGTGTGGCTATTATTAGCGTTAAAAGGGTTTCAATTATTCATGCCGGTCGCTTATGCTTACCGATAGAAGCAGTTTAAGTCACAATACCACCCCACTTCGTTCAGCGAAAGAAGAAAGTTCGTTCGATCC
>JASCZW010017108.1:0-17559 GCA_034211315.2 Aedes japonicus | reverse complement strand
TATATATATATAATTACATGACAGACTAGGACAGACACCACCCGCAGAACCAACAGATCAGCGGATATAGAACCACGCCACCCGAGCAAAGTCCAACGCCACCAGCGAAACCAACAGATCAGCAGATATCATACCACGCCACTCGAGCTAAAGTCCAACTCCACCAGAGAGCCCAGCGGAACGTCCCGTCAGCAGATTTAGATTACAAATAGCCCGATCGAACAGTCGATCGACCTCTTTTAGTATCCAGAAGTGAAACAGTTAAGTTGAGGTTTAATTAGTAGTGAATTAGTGTAAGGATTTGGAAAATAAATGTTTTTTATGAATCACTGAGAGTGATTCTCATTATTGGCGCTGTAGCAGTTCGGTGAAGTTAAAAGCAAAAGACTTGTGTTTAAGAACAGTGGAAAAGTAGTGTAACAAGAAAAACTCTACTAAAGTGGTTCCCGCATACGCATCGGCAGCTGAAGGATTTTATCCGTTGTTTGATTTGAGGACCCCCCGGCACAACGTCATCATCTTTAACTGAACCTAGGACACACTGTAAGTAATTTTTATCTTTTTTACAAAGTGTGAAAAGTGATAAACATTTACTTAGAATCTATTCGGCACTACTAGATAGACCGATCGATTCAAAATAAAACCAATTCAGCACTACTAGATAGACTGAACGGTTCGCATAGAAACTTTTGATTCGGCACTACAAGATAGACCGATCATTTGATTGCATGCTTTAGAAAGCTAGTCAAACGGGCAAGAAAAAGCAGTAATATTCTTTTGCACTCCTCGAGAACAACGCACTCCAGTCAGTCGTTGTCCTCTTACATAATAATATCAAAGCAAGCAAGTGCGCATCAGGTTTCACAAGCATAAGCTACGTTAGCAGCTGTGATAGCCGAGTACAGCTGAGCGTTTGATTTAATTAAATGCCGAAGTTCGCCAGCAACAAGGCACTTAAACAAGCACGAAAACAGCTGAATATTGCATTCAAGACTGTTGAAACTTCAGAAACTGAAGATAGTTTTGATTCGGACGATTCCGGCGAACTATCTCATATCCTTTTAAAAAGCGATCTTATTCCCCACATTTCTGATTTATCCATTTCTGAACCTAAAAGATGGATCAAGCTTTGACCGAAATGATGGAACAACTACGTCTTATAAATGACAACATCGCTAACTTAAGTCAAAGACAAGAAAATCAAGAAGCAGCGATGCAAGCGCTAAGACAACCACCACACCAGGTGGAACAACAAGCGGCGCAAGTTCCAACCCAAAGGGTAGAGGATTTCTTCAGAATTCCTGACCCCATAAAATCTCTGCCACACTTTGAAGGCAACAGAAAACAACTACATGCATGGCTGACAACTGCTGAAGAAACCTTAGACTATTTCAAAGCAGCAGTCAGTCCAACATTATTTAGAATGTACGTTACCGCAGTAACGAACAAAATCGAGGGTAGAGCAAAAGATATACTTTGCCTAGCCGGAAATCCCCAGGACTTTGACAGCATCAAGAGCACCCTAATTAATGCTTTAGGCGATCGGCAGGAATTGTCTACTTATAAATGCCAGCTATGGCAACATAAGATGACGGATGGAATGAACATCCATAAATATTACCAAAAATCCAAGGAACTATTACAAAACATAAAAACACTTGCAAAACAGAATGCCACCTATAAAGCTAACTGGCCTGCAATTAATCTTTTCATCGACGAAGATGGTCTGGCTGCCTTTGTATCTGGCTTAAAAGGCACATATTTTGGACATGTCCAAGCAGCTTGCCCGAAGGACATTGAGGACGCTTATGCCTTCCTCTGTAAATTCAAATCTCAGGAAATTGTTGCTAATGCAGTACCGGAGAGACATTTATTTATTTAATTTAATTTAGTTCATCGGACTTATTGTCTACATGACACAAACTTAAAACTAAATAAAACGGGCATTACAAACACGAGCCAAAAAGTGAGCTGAAGATTCGCCAAATTCAAACAATTCTTCGACAGTCGTAAACGCTCGCATCATAGCTGTTAGAGGTTCGTTGTTTCCAAACGCTGTTCGAAGGAATCGGGTTTGAAGAAGAGTACCACTCCGTAATGCTCTCGGAGGAACTCGGATGTTCAGTTGAGAGAGAAGCCTCGAGCAGTCGACCTCTCCATTCAGAAGTTTAGCAACAAAAACCGCTTGTTGATTTTTCCGTCGGCGTTCCAAAGTTTGCAATTGCAGCAGATTGCAGCGATCTGAATACGGCGGGAGATTTTGCGGATCACGCCATGGTAGACTACGCAATGCCATCCGGATAAACCTGCGCTGTATTGTTTCTATCCTCAAGCTCCAAGTCAATTGATAAGGAAGCCAGACCAAGGCGGCATTTTCTAGGATCGGTCGTACCAGTGAACAATAGAGAGCTTTCAGGCAGTACGGGTCAGTGAAGTCTCTTGAGATTTTTGACACAAACCCTAGCTGGCGATTAGCCTTAGAAATCACAGCAGAGCGGTGGAGGTTAAACGATAATTTATGATCCAGTAGAACACCTAAATCGCTGAACTGGTCGGTTCTATGTAGAACGACGCCATTGATGGTATAGTCGAAAACAATCGGCTGCTTGATGCGGTAATACGACATTACCATACACTTTGGAATGCTGATCATAAGTTTATTCCGACGGCACCAATCAGTGAATCGATCCAATAATGATTGAAGACGAGTACAATCCTCGGCAGTCCGTACCACAAAAAACAGCTTTAAGTCATCAGCATACGCAAGCCTGCAGCCATCTCCTAGTAGAAGCAATACGTCGTTGAAGTATAAAACAAACAGCAGCGGTCCAAGGTTGCTTCCCTGTGGAACACCTGACGAGTTCGTAAAGCAACAGGAAATACTTGTATCAAGTTTAACTCGCAGAGCCCTGTCTGTTAAATACGAGCACAGCCATGATGTCAATCTTTCCGATGTGCCGAGTTTTGAAAGCTTCGCCAGCAGAATTTCATGGTTGATTGTATCAAACGCTGCTTTTAGATCAGTATAGACGACGTCTACTTGTGCTCCTTTCTCCAATTGATCAAAACAGGTCGTGGTAAAATCTAGGAGATTGGTGGTAACCGAACGTCCAGGCATGAAACCATGTTGGTCGCCAGAGATGTAGCATTTGGTGCGCTCGAGAATGAAACCACTCACTATTATCTCAAACAATTTAGAGGCAGCTGACAGATTAGTGATTCCCCGGTAGTTTGTAACGTCACGTTTGTCTCCTTTCTTGTGTACCGGAACCATCAAAGACTCCTTCCAGACTGCGGGAAATTTCGATTCGGCAAAAGATTTGTTGAAGATCCTGCAGAGCGGCTCGACAAGAGCTCCATTAGTGCGACAATACACTGAAGACGGAATACCATCTGGTCCAGGCGAGAATGTACATTTTATTTTCTTGATGGCATTATTTACCATCAAGGGCGTTATCTCAAAAATATCCACGTCTACAAGGTTCAATGGAACGTCCAAAACAGCGGAGTTAAGTTCACTCGGGTTAATACTTTCCGCAGCAAACACTGACGAAAAATGAGTAGCAAAAATTTCACATTTTTCCTTACTTATAGACGTTTCAATATCATTCAAAAACACGCTAGCTGGCATAGTCGTATTTTTCCTCTTTGAATTTACATAACTCCAAAAACTCTTGGGGTTTCGCCTTAAGTGAGTTTGTACCCGTAAAACGTAAGATTTGTAGAGTGACGAGTTAAGTTTACGGTACTCATTACATGCCAAGTGAAAACTACGCTTATTTGCCAGGGAACGGTATCGCCGGAGTTTACGCTGTGAAGCATTTCGTGTTCGTTTTAGTTTTCGTAGCAAAGCAGAGCTCCATGGAGGAGAAACAGCGGGACGACGATAAGGAACATTCGTGTCTATCCAATCATTTAGTACAGCGCACAACATTTCAGCCATTTCATCAGCATTTTGTCCAGCAAAAAGAGCATCCCAGTCAATGACAGAAAGAAAATCCCAAAGAGCATCGAAGTCAATTTTGTTATAGTCTAACGCCCGCACAACATTCTCATTCACCCCATGCGATGGTACATCGTCGTCAACTAAAGATGGTACACAGACAACCAGTGGCGGGTGATGAAGGTCAATCGGTAAGAGTGGTGAAACAGAACTCGAGATTTCAACAGGAAGATCCATTGGGCTAAAGAACAAATCGAGAATGCGTCCTAGGTGGTTGTGCACGAGATTTCTTTGATGCATGTTGAAGAAATCCATACCGTCAATCAAGATCGTGCTAGCCCTCGATGAAGATATAGAGTTCACGGGTTGAATCTGGCCATCAGAAAAATTCCAGGTCACTCCAGGTTGATTATAGTCACCGCATACCAGTAGACAATCGTTGTCATAGCCTCTGTTGTCAAGCTCATGGATCGAATCAATATGCCCGGTCAGTATACTGAGATCCTTACTTTTGTTTGGAGGAACATAAATGGCACAAAGCAAAAGTCGTTTGGAACCAATCTTCATCGATACACATACCTGTTCTAACGTTTCTCCGCTGGACACTTCAACACTGCTACTGATAAACCGATGATGCACAGCAATAAGAACTCCTCCGAAACGACATTTACTGCTGTTCAATTGGCTTCGGTCACATCGGTATACATTAAAATTGTTCCCAAAAAGCTGCGTTGAATTGATTGCGTCGTCGAGCCCCGTCTCAATTAAAACGATAACGTCAAAATTGCAATCCATGGTATTGCAGTAAAACTCATCGATCTTGGTCCGCAGCCCACGGACGTATTGGTAGTAAACCCATAAACTACTATGTTCGGTGCGTCCAAGTGTTCTTCTCTCAAGCTGTGATTGTTGAGGTGCGTCAGGAATCAGTGTAAAATTTCTGGAAACGGTGGGCGAATCAGGTCTTGGCGGACAAATAGCACATTCGTACTGGCCTGTATTCACGTTTTGGAAGACCCTTTCCCCACACCCACACGTAGGGTCGGGACGGCTGTTGGTCGCTGGCTGGAATGACTCGACTACGGTGGGGGGGTTGAGGGCTTCCATAGTGCTGTGTTCGGTGCGTCCCGGTGATCGTCTGTCAAGCTGTGGTTGTTGAGATGCGTCAGGAATCAATGAGATAATGCTGGAAACGGAAGGCGAATCAGGTCTTGGCGGGCAATTAGTGAATTCGTACTTGCCTGTATTCACGTTTTGGAAGACTTTTTCCCCACTCCCACACGTAGGGTCAGGACGGCTGCTGGTCGCTGGCTGGAATGACTCGACTACGGTGGGGGGGTTGAGAGCTTCCACAGTGCTATGTTCGGTGCGTCCCGGTCTACAAACGTGTGATGTACTGTAGTTTATTGCTTCATGCTCACTGAAGGCGGTGTCCTGGATGTTGGCGTCAAATAAACTGCTGACGGTTTCCGAAAATTTTGGGCAGAGTTGTCCTCAAATTCACCGAACATGATTCCTTCCGGCCACGTCGATGGATTCAGTGCGTTTGTCTTCAGTGATGGGTCCAGTCCGACTTTGAATGATACAAAGGTCATGCTGCTGGTGTCAGTTCCTTTGGCAACCAGTTTAACAACCTCCGGATCCTGGGTAGTGTCAAGGTTTGCTCTCACCATTGCCAAAACTTCCTCATTTGTAACATCCGGCCGTATGCGAGACAGGTAGAGCCAAAATTTGTACACTGGCTTTGCGCAGACTGGAACAGACTTCACACTGCTGTCTAGCTGCTTCGAACCAGATTGGCATTCGGTTACTTTATTTGCCAAATCAGGTCCACGAAGTCGTTTGGCAGCTCGGATTGGACCGATCTGGGGCCAGTTTTTAATCGATGGTGATTGAATACAAGGCACGGGCTTTTGCGACAACTGCTTTATTTCGGTGTGCAGATTGCTTATAGCCTCTGTGAGAGACACTAGCGGTGATTTTTCGTCGGCCACTTTTGTAATCGAACGGAGATGTGAATTTCCGAACAGCTCAGCACATTTGTCACACATCCAGAACAAATTCTTGCGGTGAGGCGAGAAATATCCCAAAAGAGCCCGAGACACATTCGCGCATGTCATGTGAAACATGCAACCACAATATCCGCGGCAAGAAACGAATTCAATGCCAGCGATCGCTTCGCAGCACTTGGCGCAATTTTTTTCTCCGTTCATCGTCACACACGTTGTTTCGGGAAATCGCCTTTGGGTATGCACACACCGCAGTACCGCAAGAAACAGCACAACGGGGACGGATTTGGCTCAATGTGAACGACAATAGGCTTGTTATTGGCCAGCAGACAATGGGTTGCGGAGCGATCAAAATGCGATGACGCAGCAAACGACACAACACATGCAAATTAAAACCCGAATTAAATACGTGAATTTTGGCACCAGACAAACAAAATATGTTTCGTAGGAACGGATGGTACAATAATAAATTAAGCGCCACTAAACACGACAAAATAAAACCAATTTAACACGGGTAAAACACGAGTTACTTGGACAACTACGACACACAATCATAATAAACCGTTTATCAGACACGAAAACGCTCCTAGAGGCGACCAACGAAATTATCAGAAAAATCAGTTTCAACCACTCCCTCAAGGAGAAAATTCTAGAACATTCCCACAGAAATCAAATCAAGCAACCCCGATGGATATCGATCCGTCACTTAGAAGTAGATTAACCTTAAATAAAAATTTCATAAATAACACTGAAATAGAATCAGAAGATTTATCGGAGGAAGAAGAGACTGAAGAAATTTTCGAAGGCAACGCAAATTTTTGTACAACAATGCAACCTGCCAACGTAACATGAAACAAAATGACTTTTTACCGTACATACTAGTAAAGGACAAAATTAATGACATTGGTATCCGACTACTCATCGATACCGGTGCAAATAAAAACATAATCAGACCTGGTATTGTCCCTACAATGGAATCAAAAAATATAACCACTGTAAAAAACATATTTGGAACACAAACTATCAATAAAAAAGGAAAAATTAACCTTCTAGGCCCAAATATCCCGGACCAAACGTACCATGAACTAAGATTCCACGACTTCTTCGATGGAATTATAGGCTCCGAATTCATGCCTAAAACAAAAACTTTCATTGATTTTGATACAAACAAAATATCCATAAATAAACAAGATATCCCCTTTAAAAAATACTACCCATCAAAAAATATCACTGTTACACAGTGACTGTCGAAACCGATAAAGACGGTGACTGGTTCGTCCCTTCTTTCCAAAAACTTGTAAAAGGTCACTTTATTCAACCCGGACTCTACGCTTCAATTGATAATAAAATCACTATAAAAGTTATCTCTGTCAACGAGAAAAAACCTACTATACCCAAACTTAAATTAAAAGTCAATAACTTTGAGACATTGACCCCTATTCCAATTGATTCAAACGACGCCCCTGATAGAGATATCATAGATAAATTAATAAGAACACAACACTCGTCAGCATACAAAAAAATGAACTAATTAATACACTCATACAAAATCATAAAGTCCTTCTGAAAAATAACGAGAAACTCACCACGACAACAATAATAAAACATAAAATTGCCACAAAAGACGATAACCCAGTATACTCTAAAACATACAGATACCCTCATCATTTTAGAAAAGATGTCGAAGCCCAAATTAAAGAAATGCTCGATTGTGGAATTATTACCCCATCCACAAGTCCTTATTCATCACCAATATGGGTCGTCCCGAAGAAAAAGGACGCCTCTGGAAAACAAAAAAATAGAGTCGTCATAGATTATAGAAAGATTAACGAAAAGACGATTAGTGACAAATTTCCAATGCCAGAAATTGAAGATATTTTAGATAATCTAGGAAAATCTCAATATTTTACGACATTAGACCTAAAATCAGGGTTTCATCAGATTGAGATGGATCCTGAAGATCGAGCCAAAACAGCTTTTTCAACTACCCAAGGACATTTTGAATTCACTAGAATGCCCTTTGGTCTAAAAAATGCGCCCGCTACATTCCAAAGGGCTATGAACAATATTTTATCGAATTTCATCGGCTCAATTTGCTACGTTTATTTGGATGATATTATTATCATCGGACATAGTTTAGAGAATCATCTGAACAATGTCTGTAAAGTCCTAGAACGACTTGCCCAGTTCAATCTTAAAATTCAACTGGATAAGTGTGAATTTCTTAAAAGAGAAACTGAATTCCTCGGCCACATTGTCACATCAGACGGTGTTCGACCTAACCCTGAGAAAGTCCAAAAGATCCTAGATTGGAAAATACCGACTAACGAAAAAGAAATCCGACAATTTTTAGGATTGTCTGGCTACTATCGTCGCTTTATTCAAGATTATTCTAAAATAACAAAACCGATCACCAAATATTTGAAAAAGGATATACCAATCAATACAAAAGACCCAGAATACATTTCATCTTTCTCAAAATTGAAACACACCATCGCTTCGGACCAAATACTTGCATACCCAGACTTCAATTTGCCATTTATCTTAACCACGGATGCCAGTGACCACGCTGTGGGAGCAGTGCTATCTCAAATTCAAAATAAAATTGAACGCCCCGTCGCTTTTGCTAGTAGGACACTAAACAAAGCGGAAACAAATTATTCAACAATAGAAAAAGAAGCACTAGCTATTATCTGGGCAATACGAAAATATAAACCATATCTACTTGGCAACCAGTTTAAATTATACACCGACCATAAACCGCTCACATTCATAAAAACCTCTACTAAGAACAATAGAATACTAAATTGGAGATTAGAACTTGAAAATTACCAATATACAGTAGAATATAAACAGGGAAAAACAAATGTAGTAGCAGATGCCCTCAGCCGAAAACAGAAAATCCTACTGAAATTAACGCAAACGAAGGAAATTCAGAAACATCCCAAACTGACGTATCCGAAGACGAAGAAATCAGACATCACAATGACATTCCAGATAACAGATCCGAAGACTTGGAAACCGTACATTCCGCCGACACTTCCGACGACTATTTTATCAAATCAACCGAACGACCAATTAATTATTATAGAAACAAAATTATTTTCCGAATTTCAAAACTAAACATAGAGGCGATAGAATCACCTTTTTTGAGTTATAGACGAGCTACAATTAGCATGGAAAATTATGACGAGACTTCGATAACAGCATACATAAAAAAATAACACAATGGCAAACAAACGGCAATTCTCGCACCCGAAAACTTGATAAACCTTATTCAAAAATGTTATAAAAATCATTTTAGTTGTTCTGGATACTTCATTATTACCCATTTTCAAGTAGAAGACGTCGCAAACGAAGAAAGGCAAAACCTACTCATCACAAAGGAACACGAAAGAGCTCATCGAGGTATAACCGAAGTAGAAAACCAACTGAAAAGAGCATACTTCTTCCCTAAGATGCACAACAAGATTACCACCGCAATAAACACCTGTACCATCTGCAACACCCATAAATACGAACGGAAGCCCTACAACATAAAGATTTCACCGAGACCAGTCACAAGGAAACCTATGGACAGAGTTCACATGGATATTTTTTCTATCAACTCTTGTAACTTTCTATCAATGGTTGATTCTTTTTCAAAATTTGCACAAATGATCCCCATAGAAACAAAAAATTTGATAGACGTAAAAAACGCGCTTACCACATTTTTTGGTCACTATGGAGCACCAACACAAATCATAACAGATCACGAAACCACCTTCCGATCTATTCAACTTAAGAATTTTTTGAGCAATCTGGGAGTATCTCTTGCCTATGCTTCATCATCTGAAAGCAATGGACAAGTAGAAAAAACCCATTCAACCATTATAGAAATATACAATACCAACAAACACAAATTTCCAGAAATGAACACACCAGAACTAATCACAATCTGTATTTCATTATATAATTCCAGCATTCATTCTTCTACAAAATTCAGCCCACAAGAAGTGCTTTTTAACCAAAGAGACCAATTGGACCCGCAAGTAATTGCAAGGGAAGCCAACGAAATTTTTTCAAAAGTCAAACTCAATATCGAAAAATCAAACAACAACCAAACAAAAGGTAACGATAGGAAAGAAGATCCCCCCATTCTCCAAGAAGGTCAAAACGTGTATGTTAAACCGAACTTACGAAAAAAATTAGATCCCAGAGCAGTTGGAACTAAAGCAAATCAGGTAAAAGAAAAGACTTTCGAAAACTCTAGGAAAATTAAAAGACATAAAAATAAGATTAAAAGACTTAAAAATGTTAGGAATGACTAGGTTTCACTTTCTACTAGCTTTAACCCAAATATTAGGCCAACACTTAGAAATTGAGGATTTAAATCAAAGAGCATTGCTGCTACTAAAGCAACAAGATTGTTTCATTCAAACAGGTATCATTAAAATTATTCACCCTATAAATTTAACAATGTTAGAAGAGAATGTAGTTTCGTTTTTAGATATTTCAAGGAAAATTGATAGAAATTTACCATTATCAAGCCTTATCACTAGGAAAAGTAGACAATTAGCAGATAATTTATACAAGTTAAAACCCATTAAGAATAGCAGGCCAAAACGTTGGGACATCATCGGAAAAGGTTGGAAATGGCTCGCAGGAAACCCCGACGCAGACGATTTGAGGATTATCAACAAAACTTTCAACGAACTAATTGATCAGACGAATGAACAAATTAAAATCAACGAAGTTATCAACGAACGAATTTTTCAGAACAACTAATACCATAAACCAACTTACCGCAGTCAACAACATTTTATCAAAGGAAACTTATGCTCTCACCCTAATTCTCTCTCTGGATACAATGAATAATATTCTCGAAGAAATTGAGGACGCCATCCTGAGGGCCCGTATATCGCTCTCTGACAGTAAGCTACTAACACTGAAGGAAATTTTCATCATAGAAACAATCATCAACGAACAAGGCATCACGACTAACTTTCCAGAAGAAGCACTGAGTTATGCAAAACCAAAAATAGTCAGCAAAAGTGATATGCTGCTTTACATATTGGAAGTTCCCAAAACCAACGGCATGTGCGAAATAATCAAAATTATACCACTTATAGTAAATGATACAATCATAGCAGAGACCCCTAACTACATTGTGAAATCAGGTAACAAACTTTATACTACGGATCACCCAGAAAAATCAATCCAACAGTTACATTACACAAAACTCTTCTCGGACAAATGCATATCCCCAATTATAATGGGACTAGAAAGCCACTGCCCCGCATCCAAAACAACACAAACCGATTTTGGAATTTTACCGGGAAACATGCTACTTATAAATAATGCCAGAAATCAGTACATAGGTTCAAATTGTGGACCACATAACAGAACATTAACAGGAAATTTCCTGATACATTTCGAAAATTGCACAGTCCAAATCGCTAACAATACCTTTTCATCAGAAGAAAGATTCAACCCCACAAAGCTACTAACAGGAATCTTCCCAGGCCTACAGATCAACAAACACATCATCGACAAACTCAATTTATCTAGCATAAGTTGGGAAACAAGTAAAAATAGACACCGGATTGAGCACATACAATTACAACAGTTTGAAAACAGGAAATGGTTTTATGGACTCTTTGGCGGTCTTTCAACCACCACAATAATTATCATAACAATTGCAATTATTTGTTTCCGTAGAAAAAAAAAGTCGTAGTCACCATCAAATACCCCAAAACGAGCAGAAAGTTTAACAAACAGAAAGGAGTCAAATCCACCCAATCGACCGAGGACGTTCGATCTTACCCCCCGGAGGAATTACATGACAGACTAGGACAGACACCACCCGCAGAACCAACAGATCAGCGGATATAGAACCACGCCACCCGAGCAAAGTCCAACGCCACCAGCGAAACCAACAGATCAGCAGATATCATACCACGCCACTCGAGCTAAAGTCCAACTCCACCAGAGAGCCCAGCGGAACGTCCCGTCAGCTGATTTAGATTACAAATAGCCCGATCGAACAGTCGATCGATCTTTTTTAGTATCCAGAAGTGAAACAGTTAAGTTGAGGTTTAATTAGTAGTGAATTAGTGTAAGGATTTGGAAAATAAATGTTTTTTTTTATGAATCACTGAGAGTGATTCTCATATATATATATATATATATATATATATATATATATATATATATATATATATATATATATATATATATATATATATATATATATATATACTAGCTGACCCGGCGAACTTTGTTCCGCTCTAACCGATTATGATTCCGAAAATTCATTTTTTAAAGGTTACTTTCAGCCAGTCACCTCAATTTTTCTTATCTTTCATTTGCGATCGAGAACAGATTATGGCACTCGAATTTTAGATATTGATTGAATGAAACACTTTTCGAATTTGTTTGAGTTTATATCCTTTATTTGAATGATTGTAGAGGTTGGCAGAATCTTGCGCCAGTTCAATTCAGTGCTTTGTGGTAGACTACGTTCCTTGTTCCATTATCCGGCGCGTAAATAAACAATGATGAAGGCTTTCCAACACGCGAGCATGCTACATATAATTGGCCATGCGAAAAGCATGGGCATTCGAGATCAATCCCGCACACTTCCAAAGATTGACCTTGTGATTTATTGATCGTCATTGCGAATGCAAGGCGAACCGCAAATTGTATTCGTTTGAACTCGAAAGGTAAATCGTTGGAAATTAGCGGAATTCTTGGAATGAGCACTTCCTCGCCCTTGAATTTGCCTTTCAGAATAATTGCTTGAATGACATTATTCTTGAGTTGAATTACGACTAATCTTGTTCCATTACACAGTTTTGGTTGATTGAGGTTCCGGAACATGATGATAACAGAACCAATCTTCAGTCGTAAATGATATGGTGGTAATCCTGGTAAATCCAACGAATTAAGGAATTCAGTTGGATAATTGGTTGCTTCGTCCGGATTAGTCACACAATCAATTGAGTTGAATGAACGTAATTGTCCAGGAATTGCATTTTGAATTACGAAATTCAAATCATCAACATCCTTATTTTTGGTGCCAAAATTGTACGTGCACTCAACCAATCGTGATTCTCATGATTGTGGACGATGTTTGGGAAAACACTCGAAATGAGTTCCTCTTTCGTCGTTGTCATATGGCAAAAATTAGGCGGGAATGAAATCAATCCGGTGGAAATATCAACTGGTACTTCGCCATTGCCAATCGCCAACAATTGACTCGAGAAAATCTCGGCAGACGGATCGTTTTGCAAGGCGACTCGCATATTTGTCGTCAACTGTAGCTTCTTTACATGTCGCCACAAATACGAAACCTTAAGGCAAGCGTTGATTTCATCCGCTGCTGTTGATCGCGGAATGACAGGTAGTGTTTGTCGAAAATCACCTGCCAACAAAATCATTGCGCCACCAAAAAGTCTTGAGTTACTGCGCAGATCTTGCATAGTTCGATCGAGTGCTTCCAATGCTCGTTTGTGCGCCATTGTGCATTCGTCCCAGATGATGATCGTACAACACTGCAACACTTTCGCCATTGCAGAATTCTTCGAAATGTTGCATGTTGGTTCGTCAGTCAGTTGGAGATTCAACGGCAGCTTCAACGCAGAATGAGCCGTTCGACCGCCGTCCAACAATGTGGCTGCAATTCCTGAAGAGGCGACCGCCAGCGCAATTTCTGATCTTGAACGAACCGAAGCCAATAGTAACGAAATAAGGAACGTTTTGCCAGTTCCGCCAGGTGCATCGATGAAGAATATGCCTCCATTTCGGTCGTCAATCGCTTTCATCAAAGTGTCGTAGACGTCCGTTTGCTGAGGAGTCAACAACGGTACGTTTGTTCGAACTACCAGTCTCAAAGCGTCTTGATCATATTCTCGTTCACGTTCCAATTCTCGATTGAATGCATTGTGCATTGTTCGATTTGGTGTTGGCATTCCCAATTTGGACAACAAACTGCCGCACATAAGCAAACACATGTCTTCGATCAAAATCAGCGCCTCGTTTCGTATCTCATCGTTAATTTCCAGTTCGTAATTCGAAGTGGTGGTGCGAGCTCGATGTAAAATATCATCAACCATGTCATCCTTGTAATTGTTCCACAATTCGACTACATTCGACGGAAAACATGTCGAGATGATGATCGCAAACAGGGTACGAATTTGATTCGCAGATGCAGTAACAATGGCATCGGCGAGTGTTGAATCCCAATGAGTGTCGTTTTCTAGCAATTGCAACCGCTGACAGGCCTCTCGATATGTCGCACATAGTAGACCATCCACAGTCCGAAGCGACTCGAACGAAGCTGGACCACGGACATTAACCAAAAGCAAACGTAGATAAAAGCATTCATCATTTTTCGGATGCACAGTATAAATTCGTCCAAGTGCGTCAGAAGAAAAAACATTCACGAATCCAGGAACTGCTTGCCCTTGCTTTCGACGCTGGAATTTTTTCGACGATGCATCCCATGTATAGTAGCGTGGCATTTCTGAATATAAAAGTGTTCTGGCAAATAAATCGCTCTGGCAGATGTCGAAAAAACTTGTCAATGTCGTTGCAGGTGGTCGACTGGCTCTTTGGGCTGCGTTTCCTTCAGTGAAGTAGACACGTTGTCCATTTTCTAAGTGGACAGCCAAATGGACAACTGTCGGGTAGCGTTCGTGAATCGGAAATGAGAAAATCCGCCAGATCGCCTCATTACTACTAACGTAACGGCCCAATTGATAACGCGTCACTTCGTCGTTAGCATCAGGAGAAGCAATCCCAAAAACTGCCATATCGCTACCCTTGTTCACGTATTTGCAAAAGTACTTAATTTATTTGATGGAGTTGCAAAATTCAACGTTGCAGTGAGTTTTGAATGTTTTGGAGAGAAGCGGCGAATAGGGAACAATCCAGCTATTGTCAACGACAACGTTATTTCCTTTCACTTTCATTGTAATTGTTCTGCCATTGTCCTCGGGAGAACGACGTCGATACAGGGGTATCCATCGTTTCCGGAGATGGTTTCAGCGAGCAAAGAACGTGGGTATCGTTTCGTGCAGTTATTTCCAACCATGCATGGAGACTCTGGATTGTGTTGACCGCAAGGACCGTGAACCATATGTGTTGTAACAATTTCGAACAGTTCAGTGTCGATTTCTGGATCGGGAATCTCTGCGCTTATAATGTCATCAATATTGCCAGGACGTATTTTGTCTACTAACCAAATGAGTGCGTGCGAATGGGGCAGACCTCGTTTTTGCCATTCGATGGGTACATCCAACATCTGACTTCACCAAAAACACAATGCTTTACAATGAAATTCATGAGAGATTTTTGCTTTTGCCGGAATACTCGTGCGGTGATGTCGTGCCTATCACTCGAAGTCTGGCCGGGTATCAAGTGCTGAGATATTTCCGTCCACTTCGGGTTGCAAGTAAATGTGATGAATAAGTCGGGACGCCCATAATTCCTCACGTAGGTCATGGCGTCTTGGGCATATTCATTCATGTACCGTGGACTTCCGACATATGTGGATGGAAGAATTGTCAAGCGACCAATGTTGTTGATATTTCCCTCCGAACTTATTGCATCTCTCAAATGTATGTATTCCTCGGACCGCAGCTTTGCTTGGTTGAATCTGATGAAGTTCAGCCGCTCAGTTTCGATTTTGACATACATGTCAACCACATACTGTTGGAACAATCGACGATATCGGAGCAAATGATTATCAACATTTTGCCTAATCATCAAACGGTATGCATAGAAATTCATTGAGCTGACCTTCTTGTTTGTTTCTTCACCTGAGACACAATACATAAACTTTGTACTGAAACATGAAAAAAATGGATTGCACAATTACTAACCTGTCGATGGATTGATCATCCAGATGTGAAAGTGATATCCATCTTCCCCATGGGAGAACATGAGTGGATATTGCAATGCGTCGTATGAGCGACCATCATTACGCCGCATCAGAATAATGTCACGCGATTCAACATTTTCACCAACGATGACGACAGCAACTTCATCAATTGTGGGGGCATTAAATTGGCGTTCATGAGTTCCAGTGGGACGTTTATCCGCTCTAACTATAATTGTGTGGTCGTCAGAAGGCATATCTTCCAATGCCGTCTTGAATAACCGAACTAAAGCGTTGTGTTCATGAAGAAGTTCTTGCATTTCTCCAATGATCTGACGTTTCACAGCACGGTTAATCGCACAACGCTGATCAATTTCGGTATCCGAATTGCCAAGGAAATAAATTTGAAGAAATTTGTGTTCTTCATTCATTGGCGGCAACAACGATCCGGTTCTATGATGAATTTGCCCTTGAATCTGCGTAGTGGTGGCAGTTCAAAATGGGTTAGTACCGTTGGTCGACAGAAATCTAATTAAAGGCAAACCCAAGATAAAATTACCTTGAATGTTGGATTAAATCCACGTTCTTCAACAATATTCGCACCGAATGACGTCATTTGAAAGCAACCGTTGTATTTATGGATATTCGCCAAAAAATGTCTCGATTCTGGTAAGTCGCCGTAAAGTAACGATCGCAATGGTTCTGGTGGATGAGTCAACTGTGGTAAATTGACTTTTCCTCCTGCACAACACAATCCTGGTGTTTCTGAATGGAACTTTAGCGCATTGCAATAATGACAAATCATATCCATGGACCCAATATTAACACACGGCAGCTCGCTGTAGTCAACCGTGCAATCATATTGGAAAGCGGCACGTTGTAATTGGACATTTACGGCACTTCTTCTCACTCGACGATTGGTATTTGCTACAACTTGACGATGCATATTGCGATTGCGCTGCTGTCTCAGTCGTTCAGCAGCTGCATGGTGCTTCTCGTTCTTCCTGAGTTCGTCCTGCACGAATTCGCGACACATGTGTTCGAAGCTGTTCATTGGTTTCGGCGCGTTGCTCTGGGGTTTGATTTGCCCGGCGATGCGCCAATCTTCGGTGCATTGCGACTGCATGAGCCAATGTTTAATTTTCTTCTCGGCGGCATAATGTCTACCGAACACTGGAAGTGGAATGTTGAAGAATACGAAATTCAGAATGTGTGGCGTAGAAGAGGCGAAAAATAGTTCAAAAATACCGAAGTTCACATTCGGATTGTTTTGATTTTTCGACAGTTCAGTTCATCACAGATACTAAAATGAATACAGTACCTCACTGATTGCACCAATATTTCGGAAATTATCGAGGTCACGCTGAGTTGCACTTGAATGATCGTTCACTATTAATACACTATATTCAAAGTTGATAATTAATACTCAAAATAATTGAAGAAAAACTGAACCAACAGCAGAACAAAGAGAACACACGTGAAATGATGCAATGTCAGGTGGACTATCAACGTCATCTACGATCGATGTCAAGGATAACTCGATCAAAACGAAAAAAACCATACAAAGTGTATTGTAAATCTATCATTTGTGAAGTTTTCATTTTTTCATAAATTTGTCCAACTTTTTATTTCTATAAATGTTCCTTGAGCGTAACCGAACAGAACAAAAAAAGACAATTGAAATCGGACGATCCGTTCTCGAGTTATGCGCGGTCTTACGTATGCCACTCTGTTTTATATATATA
>JASCZW010017107.1:0-17582 GCA_034211315.2 Aedes japonicus | reverse complement strand
GGAAAAAGTTGCCAGCTTTGAATTTTATTCAGTGGCGCTGGATGAGAGCACGGATATATCTGACACAGCTCAATTGGCAGTTTTTATCCTCGGCATATCTAAGAAATTTGAGGTGACTGAGGAATTGGCATGCCTTTTCCCCATGAAAGGAACGACAAAGGGCATTGATATCTTTAATGCTCTGTGCGCTGTTCTAGAAAAGTTTGATCTACCGCTGAAGAAAATGTCCGGAGTTGTTACCGCTATGTGTGGTATGTATTTTGTTTTCCATCTTATTTAAATTATTCAAGCTTATACCGCAGTGTAAAGACGTGCAAGCTCCTTAAAATTCTTGCCTAAAATGTTGTGCTATTTTGAACGTCGCCTTTTGACAGTACTGGCATTATCACATTTATCATGGACATTTGATGTATTTGGCGCTGGTATCAGGCCGTAAGTTTATTTACTTCTTACTTGAAAGGTTGCATACAAATTGATGCAAAATATTCAGCTTTATCAGATTTACGGCCTCGGAAAATTTAGTACCAAGGATGGTATTAAATTTTAGGTATTTTTCTTCATACATTTATGTATGTTTAAATTTATTTATTTATTTATGAATTACGTTTGAGCTTGTTTGTCTGTTCTCTGTGCTTAATCATTTTATTACTGAAAAAAAAATGTTTATTTATAGGAAAACATGAAGGTGCAATTGCCCATCTTCGAAAATTACCAGAAGTGTCAGAGCAATTCTCCCAGTACCCTTGCATCGTGCACCAGGAGAACCTCTGCGCCAAAAGCGTGGGATTCAAAGATGTCATGAAAGATGTCATCAAAATAGTTAATTTCATTGTTGGGAATATCAATTTCCTATCCCTCATACAACGAACCCCATCGGGCAACCCATCGACAGTGAGCTGTCAATCGACACCGGAAGCTATTCTTTTTCATTCATTCTTGAACTGTACCTAACAGAGAAAACACGGCAATAATTAAACTCTTTCTAATAACTAAGTTGGTTTTTCTCTTTATTCGATTCCGTTACCACTGCACGAATTCCCATTAGGTTATGGGCCCAGTGGATTCGCGAGTGTCGGGATCATTCAGTTATTGAATCTCCGCGTTGGGATTTTAATAGAAATGGAAAGAGAAGGTGAAATCGCGCGTGTTCCGCAATTCGACGGTACTAACTGTCCCTCGTGGAAGTTCCGTATGCAGGTGGTGCTGGAAGAGCACGAACTCGCTGAGTGCATAGCGGTGGAGCTGGAAGAAATAGATGAGTACGTCGCGAAGCAGGAAGACACGAATGCAGTGAAAGAAGTGAAGGAGAAAGCTGCGGAAAAGCGAAAGAAGAAAGACCGTCGCTGCAAGTCCCTCTTGATTTCATGTATTCACGATAGCCAACTTGAGTACATTGAAGACAAGCCAACACCGAGAGCGATTTGGCTGGCGCTGCAGCCGATTTTCGAACGCAAGAGCATCGCGAGTCGCTTGCATTTGAAAAAGAAGTTGCTATCGTTGCGACACAGTGGTGGTTCTCTTCAAGAACATTTTCTTGTGTTTGATCGTGTTGTGCGGGATTACAAGGCAACAGGCGCGGTGCTTGAAGATATTGACATCGTTTGTCATTTGCTGCTGACGCTCGGGTCAGAATACGCAACGGTAGTGACGGCACTAGAAACAATGCCGGAAGAAAATTTGTCCCTTGATTTTGTGCGGTGCCGCTTATTGGACGAAGAGATAAAGCGAAAAAGTGCCGGTGTTGACTCGTCTGTGTATAAAAGTGACGATGCCGCTTTTACCGGTTCGAGTACCGGAAAGCAACAACAAAGGAAGAAGTGGAAATGTTTTGGCTGCCAGAGAGAAGGCCATAAAATTTCCGACTGCCCAGAGAAGAAAAATAAGAAAAGCAGTGGCGCAGTGAAAAATAGTGCGCACTTTGGAAAGGGTGAAGATGGTGATGGTGTGTGTTTCTTGATTGGATCGCAAGAATCTCCACCCACGCAGCAAGTGAGCTGGATCATCGATTCGGGATCGTCCGAACACTTGACGAACGACCGGAGTTTGTTCGAGTCCTTGGCTCCGATGGAAACGCCGATGCAGATTGCTGTAGCAAAGGAGGGAGAGTGCATTACCGCAAAGCACCATGGCGAGGTAAAACTGACGTCCATCACAAACGGTGAGTCGATTCCAATTACCCTTAAGAACGTTTTGTACATTCCGGAGGCAAGAGTGAATTTGCTCTCCGTGCGTAAGATGGAAACAGCAGGGTTGAAGATAGTGTTTGCTGACGGGAAAGTGCGTGTCGAAAAAGATAAGTGGTTGATCGCGGTCGGTTCGCGGCGCGGAAAACTATATGAAATGAACTTTCGCCGAGAAAGTGAAAATGCAGAAAAGGCGTCGTTGTATTTCTGCGGTCGGATTCCGAAAGAACTCGAACTTTGGCACCGCCGGTACGGCCATTTGAGTGCGAAGAACTTAACGGTGCTTGCTCGTAACGATATGGTCTGCGGACTGGATTTCGAAACCGTAAAAAAGACTGACGACGTAACTGTGTGTGAGTCGTGCATCGCCGGTAAGCAGACTCGTGAACCGTTCTCCGCGCGCGAGGGTAGACGGTCGAAAGAAGTTTTGGAACTGGTTCATTCGGACGTTTGCGGCCCAGTGACCCCGGTGGGCATATTCGGAGAGAAATATTTTGTCTCGTTTATTGACGACTGGAGTCGATTCACTGTTGTCTTTTTGATGCGTTCGAAGGACCAAGTCGCCGAAAAGTTTCGGGAATACGAGGCAATCGCGAGTGCTAAGTTTGGAAGAGGTATCTCTCGGTTCCGTTGTGATAACGGAGGGGAGTATAAGAGCCATGCGTTAACTGACTTTTGTAAGCAAAAGGGAATTGTGATTGAGTGGACGGTGCCATACACGCCTGAACAGAATGGCACAAGCGAACGTATGAACCGAACATTGGTCGAGAAAACGCGTTCTATGCTCGAAGACAGTGGTGTTGACAAAAGGCTGTGGGGTGCAGCAATCCAAACCGCCGCGTTTCTAGCAAACCGTAGCCCAGCTAGTGCTATTGACTCTAAAAAGACTCCGTTTGAGATTTGGAATGGGCAAAAGCCAAATGTGAAGAGGCTTCGTGTGTTCGGTGCGGATGTGTACGTTCACATTCCGAAAGAGTGTCGCAAGAAACTTGATGCGAAATTGTGGCGCGGAACGTTCGTCGGATATACTGTAAACGGCTACCGAATTTGGGACCCTGTGCGGAAGGGAATTTTTACGGCTCGTGACGTGTTATTCGTGGAAGAAAGAAACCATGGCGTTCAGCAAGTCAATGAAGATTCGGGAAGCGACCATTTCCAGATTCGTCCAGGAAAATTCGAAGAGCAAGATTCAGACGGCGAAAGTGTACAAAGCGACCAAACAGAGGAGGATTCTGACGAGCATTCTGATGCCGAGGCTGAAGAAGAACACTACGATAGTGCATCTGAGCAGTCGGCAAGCGACACGGAAGATGGTGAAGGATTGGCTGGTGGTCAACGTCCTCAAAGGCAACGTAATGCTCCGGGTTGGCATAGTGATTATGAGCTAAACTACACTGGATTCGCTTTGAATGCCACTAGCTTCGTCGATAATCTACCTAGTTCGTTGGCTGAAATGAAGACGCGAGAGGATTGGCCGCTGTGAAGGCAAGCCGTTCGTGACGAAATGGATTCGCTGGTCAAGAATAACACCTGGACATTGATGAAGCTACCAAAAGGGAGAAAGCCGATTTCCTGTAAGTGGGTGCTTAAGGTTAAAAGATCTGACGATGGCCAAAACGACCGTTACAAGGCACGTCTAGTAGCGCGTGGGTTTTCCCAAAGGCACGGATTCGACTATTCAGACACATATTCTCCGGTAGCCAAGCTAGATACGATCCGAGCAGTGTTGGCGATAGCAAACCAGGAAAGATGGCACGTTCACCAAATGGATGTGCGGACCGCGTTTTTAAACGGAAAGATCACTGAGGAAATCTATATGATGCCACCTGAGGGATACAAGCAAAGTGACGGTCTAGTATGTCGCCTAAATCGTGCTCTGTATGGCCTAAAGCAGTCATCGAGAGCTTGGAATCTGCGGTTTGATCGGTTCATGCAGGAATTGGGATTCAGGAGAAGTACAAACGATCCGTGCTTGTATGTGAAGGGAACAGGTAGCTCGCTAATAGTTCTCATTCTGTACGTCGACGATATTCTTATCGCATCCCGCAGTCCAGCGCTGGTTAAGGAAGTGAAAGGTCGTTTCGTCGACGAGTTCGAAATGTCGGATGTTGGCGAAGTGAAGAGCTTTCTTGGGATGAAGGTGGCGCGAGACGTCGAGGAACGGATCCTAAGAATCAGCCAGCGTGGATTCCTGGAAAATCTTCTTTGCCGGTTCAATATGCAGGATTGCAAGCCTATCTCGACGCCAATGGAGTGTCGCCTTCGCCTGGAACGAGGAAAGCAAGATGAACAGATGGACAAGCCCTATCGTGAATTGGTCGGATGTTTGATGTACGTAGCACTTACATCGCGACCTGATCTGTGTGTGGCTGCAAATTATTTCAGCCAGTTCCAGAGCTGTGCAACCAAACAGCACTGGGTACACCTGAAAAGAGTCTTGCGCTATGTTCGTGGAACACTTGATCTCGGACTAGTTTATAGAGGAAATGAAGGTGTATCGGTGCTGAAAGCTTACGCAGACGCAGACTGGGCGAACGACCTGATGGACAGGAAGTCATTATCCGGATACGTCTTCCGTATTTATGGCAGTACTGTTTGTTGGCTAACTCGGAAACAGTCGACGATTTCTCTGTCTTCCACCGAGGCGGAGCTAGTTTCGTTGAGTACAGTGGTATGCCATGGGACCTGGCTAGTACGGTTGCTGGGAGATCTGGGAATCGAAATGAGCAATCCAGTTACGTATCTCGAGGATAACCAATCTACGATCCGTGTAGCAGAGGATGAGCGTGGAGTTGGCCGGTTGAAGCACGTTGACGTGAAACACATGTTCGTGCGGAACGAGATCCAGGAAGGACGCGTTGTGCTGCAGTACGTGTCGACGACCGAACAGTTGGCGAATGTGATGACCAAGGGTCTGCCAGCTGGGATTTTCCAGAAACATCGAGCAAATCTAGGGTTGATGGGGTCTGTAAATTGAGCGGGGGTGTTAGGAATATCAATTTCCTATCCCTCATACAACGAACCCCATCGGGCAACCCATCGACAGTGAGCTGTCAATCGACACCGGAAGCTATTCTTTTTCATTCATTCTTGAACTGTACCTAACAGAGAAAACACGGCAATAATTAAACTCGTTCTAATAACTAAGTTGGTTTTTCTCTTTATTCGATTCCGTTACCACTGCACGAATTCCCATTATTCATCCGATCGCACGCATTGAACCATCGAGAATTTCAGGCTCTTCTCGTAGACACGGATACAGAATATGGTGACGTACCATATTATACTGAGGTACGTTGGCTGAGCAGGGGAAAGGTGCTGCGACGCGTATTTGATCTTCGGAAAGAAATCGTCGAATTCATGGAGAGCAAAGGTAAATCAGTGAAGTTTTTCGATAATGCGGAGTGGGTGACAGATCTGGCTTTCTTGACTGACATTACAACACACCTGAACGATTTGAATTTAAGTCTCCAGGGTAAAGGCAAATTGGTGCACAGCATGTTTAATCAAATCAGTACATTTGAAAACAAACTCGTGTTGTGGAAGAAACAGATGAAAATTCTAAATTTTGCCCATTTACTCTCGGAAAATGCAATGTGACGTTGACTAAAAAATACGTTGACGCACTCCAAACAATGAAAAATGATTTTTCTCGTAGATTTGGAGATTTCAAAGCGCATTACGAATTTCTAAAACTTTGTTCTGCTCCATTCAGTGTTGATGCTGAACAAGCCCCAGATAATATCCAAATGGAACTAATTGAGTTACAGTGCGACACGGAACTGCGAGAAAAATTTGATCGACATGATTTGTTGGAGTTCTATGCCAAATTTGTTCCGGAAGAGCGCTTCCCAGAGCTGCGAAATCATGCTCTTTTCGTAGCTTCTTTGTTTGGATCCACATACATTTGTGAACAACTGTTTTCCATGATGAAGCAAGTAAAGTCAAAAGCAAGAAATAAGATAAGTGATGAACATTTGGACAATGCATTGCGTATTTCGACATGAAGGCTGATCTCGATAAGCTTGCTCAAGAAAAGTGTAAGTGAATTATGTATTAAAATGCGAAAAGTTTTTTTTATTGATTTTCAAATAAATTGAATGTGATATAAATCTACATTTTGTTATTTGTAATTTTTTTTATTTTGGAAGAAAGAGCATTGCTTTACATTTCAGGTACACCTACTAGTAACGTGTCCTCAAAATAAGCTGTTTTTTATTAATTATTTTAAGCCATTAAAAATAACTCATTGCGGCCCGTGGCATTGGCGCAAAATTTCATTTTGGCCCGCTGCAAGCATCTACCTGAGCACCACTGTTCTAAATGAATCTGGTTTAAATATTTTCGTTGCCTTGTGTGTGTTACACTGATAGGCAAAATAAAGTGCCCACCTCTAGTTTTTTCAATTTCTCTCATTTACTTGGTTCAAATTACAGTAAACATAGTGTAGTTTTTTTTCTTATCTTATTTTTTATATTCTTTTTAAGTTTCACTTATGGAATATTGAAAAAAAGGAGTTATACTTAGAGAAAAAAATAGTCAATTTGTGTTGAAAAAAAAAACAGTGACAAAATAAAGTGCCCACTTCAAAAATCGATATGTTCTCGATAAGTTTCCATTGGAAGATACCTCGATTGTTTATGTTTTGATATTTTGACATGTTTTGAAGCAAACGGCTCATCCTGGTGCATTTGTATACGTGATCGCATTTGATTCAATTGAAAAAAAAAAAATGGAGAACACAGTGCTTTCAAAAGCTATTCCCTTTTGTATCCGAAAATTGGTCGTTCGTGATGTGCAAAACAGTGAATCGCTGTCGGGCTGTCGCTAAGAAGTACAGTATCAGTAAGGCAGCGGTTGGCAAAATTCTTCTGAAGCTTAAAACGTTTGGATCAGTGGTGGATCGCCCTGGCAGAAACAGGAAGCGAAAAACGGATGCAAGAACGGACACCAAGATCATGCGCAAAGTCAAGAAGAACCCGAAGGTAACTGTCCGCGAGATCCAGGAAACCCTTCAGTTATCAGTTTCCGGTCGAACTGTTCGTCGCCGTCTCGTAGCACAGGGGTTGAATAGCAAACTTGCCCGGAAGCGCCCATTTATCAGCAAGGCAAACAAAACCAAACGGCTTAAATTTGCTAAGGAGCATGCTGATAAGCCCCTAGAGTTCTGGAAAATGGTTCTCTGGACGGATGAATCAAAATTCGAGCTGTTTAACCAAAAGCGGCGGGTTCGTGTTTGGTGCAGATCGGGAGAGGAGCTTCAGGAGCGCCACATCCAAGGCACGATGAAGCATGAAGGAGGAAATGTGATGGTCTGGGGGTGTTTTTTGTGGGGTGGAGTGGGTAGCATTGTGAAAATCGACGGGATAATGACGGCAGATTCTTACATCAACATCCTGCGAGAAAATCTGGCGGTTTCGTTGATCCAGACGGGCCTTGAAGAGAAGTTCGTATTCCAGCAGGACAACGACCCGAAGCATACTGCCAAGAAGACCAAGTCTTTCTTCCGGTCTTGTCGGATCAAACCGCTGAAATGGCCTCCACAAAGCCCGGACCGCAATCCCATCGAGAATTTGTGGGCGATTCTCGATGCCAGGGTTGACAAAACTGGTGTTACCAATAAAAATAACTATTTTGAAGCCCTGGAGCGCGTCTGGGAAGAGCTAGATCCACAGGCCAAAGGAGGACACATCAATTATTAAAATGCTTTTATTTTACTTTAATTTATGTTTTCTGTAGCCTAAATAAAGTTGGCACTTTATTTTGTCACTGTTTTTGTTTTTCAACACAAATTGATTTTTTTTCTTTAAGTAAAACTCCTTTTTTTGCAGTATTCCATAAATTAAACTTAAAAAGAATATAAAAAATAGGATAATAAAAAAAATACAGTGTGTTTACTTTAATTTGAACCAAGTAAATGAGAGAAATTGAAAAAACGATGAGGTGGGCACTTTATTTTGCCTATCAGTGTATTTATGCAAAAAAAGGTTTGTGTTATTAATTCAACCCTTGGACCGGCTGTTTTTACCGGTTTTGCTCTCTGAGTAGAAACATTTCAAAAACAAACGGAGCCGTATCTTGTACGTTATTTTCTCTTGCATAACCTAAGATTAACTTCTTGTGCATAATGTAGCACTGAGAGTAACTCAACCAATTCTTGACTAAAAAGGGGTTCAAACTGCTATCAGAATATGCTTCTTACCCGAGAAATACACATTTTGTCTTTTGGTTCAAATGTCTGTTTCATTGGTTTGAGAGCCCTCCTTCCCCCTCTCCAGAGGGAAGGCGTCACGAACCACCTTAGAAAAACCTGCCCAAAAACCCCCACATGCCAAATTTGGTTCCATTTGAAGAACTCCAATTCCAAGAACTCGAGCTTTGCAGAAATTTGTGTTTCATTTGTATGGAAGTCCTCCCCTCCAGGCGGAGAAGGAGTCTCGAACCATCATAAGAACCTTCTCCGGCGTCAACAACCCGTAGATATAAGTTTTCATAACAGTAGGTATGATTTTCATGTTTGGTTGACATTTGTGTCTAATTTTCATGAGAGCTCACTCCTTCCAGAGAGGTGAAGAGTCTCAAACCTCCATAGAAACATTTCTTGGTTCCGAAAACCCCCACATCCCAAATTTCTAGTTCTAGAGTTATGCAGAAATTTATGTTTCATTGTTGTGGGAGCACCCCTTCCAGATGCAGGAGAGGTCTCGAACCATACCGAACCTTCCCCGACTCCAAAAATCCCTGCATAAAAATAGTCATATCTGTTGGGACAATTCTCATGTTTGGCTCAAATTCCGTAGAAACATTTTTTGCCTACAAAAACCTCCACATGCCACCTCCATATTTGGTTCCATTTGTTTGATTAGTTCTTGAGTAATGCAGAAAATAGTTTTTCATTTGCATGGGAGCCCCCCTTTCTAAAGGCGGGATGGGTGTCGAACTATCATAAGATCCTTTCCCGGACACAAAAACCCCTGCATACAAATTTGCATAGCGGTAGGGATAGTTCTCATGTTTGGTTTAAACTTGTGTTTCGTATGTATGGGAGCCCCCCTCTCCAGAGTGAGGAGAGGTCTCAAATTACCATAAACACATTTGTTACCTTCAAAAACTCGCCCATGACAAATTTCGTTTCATTTGCATGCCCCCCCCCCCCTCCTTTCTAGAGGCGGGAGGGGTTCTGAACTATCACAAGATGCTCTCCCGAGCCTAAATACTCCTACATACAAATAAGCATAGCAGGAAGGATAATTCTCATGTTTGACTTAAATTCGTGTTTCATTTTTATGGGGGTTCCTTTTCCGGGAGAGGAGGGGCTTCAAACCACCATAAAAACGTTTCTAGCCTTCAAAAACTCAGCCATACCAATTTTGGTTCCATTTGCTTGACTAGTTCTCGAGTTATGCAGGAATTTGTTTTTCATTTGCATGGGACCCCCCTTCGTAGAGGCGGGAGGGGACTCGAACTATCATGAGATGCTTTCCCGGACAAAAACCCCTGAATACAAATTTGCAGAGCAGTAGGCATAGTTCTCATGTTTGGTTGAAATTTGTGTTTCATTTGTATGAGAGCCCCCTTTTTAGAGGGAGGAGGGGCTTTGAACCACCATAAAAAAAATTAATGCCAAAAACTGGTCCATTCCAAATTTGGTTCCATTTGCTTGATTAGTTCCCGAGCAATGCAGAAATTTGTGTTTCATTTGAATTGAAGCCCCTCCTACTCCCTCCAGAAGGCGAAGGAGTCCAAACCACCTTAGAAACATTTATCTTCTTCAGAAACCTCCACATGCCAAATTTGGTTCCATTTGCTTTATTAGTTCTCGAGTTATGCAGAAATTTGTGTTCCATTTGTTTGAGAGGCGCCCCCCCCCCCCTCACTACTCATATGGCGGAAGAGTCTCAAATCATCATAGAAACATTTCTCTCCTTCAAAAACTTCCACATGCGCAATTTGGTTCCGTTTCCCTGATTAGTTCTCGAGTTATGCAAGGATTTGCGTTTCATTTGTATGGGATCCCCCCCTTTCAGAAAAGGGACGGGTCTCAAATCAACAAAGAACCCATTTTTGTCTTCAAAAACCACCGCATACTAAATTTGGTTTCATTTGCTTGATTAGTTCTCGAGTCATGCATAATATTGTATTTTATTTGTATCGGAATAGGGAAGGGGTCTCAAACCAACATCGAAACATTTTTTGTCTTCAAAAACCACCACATGCTTAATTTCGTTCCGTTTGCTTGATTAGTTCCCGAGTTATGCATAATATTGTGTTTTTTTTGTATGGGAGCCCCCCCTTTTAGGACGATCGGTTCTTAAGCTACCATAGAAACCGTTCTTTCTTCCAAAAACTCACATATTCTAAATTTGGTTTCTTTTACTTGATTAGTTCTTGAGTTATGTAGAAACGTGTGTTTCATTTGTATGGAAGCCCCCCTTTACAGTGAAGGGAGGGGTCTCAAATCATCATAAGAACCTTCCCCGGCCCCAAAATAGACAGACAGCCAGCCAGCCAGCCAGACAGACAGACAGACAGACAGAAATCCATTTATATATATACAGCGATTCCACGGGAAAAGAATAAGGTTGAAAAAAACGTTGTCAGATTTTGCTCAAAATCGCTTGGTATGTTCTTCATCGAAAATAATAAGACCCGTATTTTTTTATATTTTTATTAGGGTGACCATGTTCGATATAGTGTTACCAGAAAAAGCGAAATTTTTTGAAATTTTTTATTTTACAAAAATCATAACTTCTGAACCGCTGCATCGATTTGCAATATTTTTTTCATAAAAAGAAAGATTATTATTTCATGTTTTTATAAAAAATATTGATTAAAGTAATTCATGTACTCAAATTTGCTAAAATGGTCAATATATTTGTCTTTTATGATTTTCGAAATGTTGAACCACAACGACTATTTATTTTTATATTTTTTTATAAAAATTCAAACATTTTTACATAACATATCAAAAAATCTCAAATGTTCATCGAGCCGTGTTTGAGTTAAATTTTTTGAAAATTTCAAGTTTTTTGCCTATACACACATGGAATGAGCATCATTTTCCATCACTTCAAAATAACTGTGGGAATCATTTCATTGAAGTTATCAAACTTATTCCTAATAAATTCATGATAACCATGTTTACAAATCTAGTTTCATTTGTGAAGTAATGTACTCATCATAAGTAGGGGAGGCTGGTTCAATTCTGATTCCATTAAATGTAAGAACTAGAAATCAGCCTCAAATTGTTTAAAAGCAGAGACCAACATTGCTAGGGATTACTCAGCCATGGTTTACGCTATAACTGGAGCGACAAAGGTCCGTTAGCTTCCAAATTCAGCATGAGTGCTCATAAGGATTGCAGGGGCACTGATGCCGAATTTGAGTTGTAGCGTAAACCACGACTGAGTAAAGTTAACTCATATTTTGAATTAATCCACACTGAGTGAACCGAACTGAAACCTTACTAAAGAAACGTTTAATACAATGAAGCACGACTGCTCAAATTGCCATGTTTAGATTAATAGTTACAGGAAACCTACTCCTAAACTATATGGTTATGCAGTGGAAAGGAGAACAAAGTTGGATAAAAGCTATTCCTACTTTTGTAATACCTGCAATTGCAGACTTTATCGCTTTATCAAGAAAGAAAACGAGCCAGCAACTCCAAGTGCAGTTAATCTAGAATGTGAAAATCAAGAAGTCACCGCTTCTGAACCGTGTTTAATTTTCAAAGAGCAATATCCTACTTTTAAAATTGGATTTCTAATGTTTTCCAGCAGCCACCCAAAAAATTGCATTCTGGCTGGTTCAAGTGGAACGCATACTGTCTGCGTATGCATTTATCATCAGAATGTTAAATTAATGTTTAAGACCCCTACGGTTACGAAACTTGTTTCTAACCATTTGAAAACGTATCTTGACTTGTTTTTTAACTTACTCTGTGAAAATCATCCAGAGAAATGTTGGTTGAAAACCTGTGATCATTGCCTGGGTACGCAGACACTAGAGAATAACCTGATGAATTTTCTTGAAAACATCGATTCCTTAGAATTCAAACAATAGAAGCAAACAGATCGTTGTCATCTAAATTCAATGCGAATGGATGCAGAAGAGTTTGTGGAAACATTTTTAGAAAAATTAAGCAAATTATCTCCGCATAATTTTATTGCAAAGCATCAAGGTAACTACTGACCCGTAACGCTGGTAGATCACCTTTTCGTGGTGCGTTACGGGGTATCAGATCTACCACCGAACCCTAGTCTGAATTAATTCAAACTAGGGAACATATTTGTTATTTGTAGCCAAAGGAACATATTTTAGTCCTTGTTACATTTTATGTCTTATGAAAAGTGACAATACTCGTTTTGCAATTGTGCGAGGATGAGCTTAGAATAAGTAAAACATGGTTAGTCTTCATTTATGTGAATTCTCATTGTCTATTTGATGTTCTATAGTTTGAATTGGTTATGACTAGGGTTCTGATGCATGGTCAGTATCGGAGTCATAGTTTGTTTTCTTTGCAATGAATCTGATTTTGACTGATAAAGGGGCGCGCCTTTGAAGAGTGCTCTCACTCCTCAAAGGGTTTAAATAGCGGAAACTTTCAATAAAATTTGATTCATTGCCAACAAAACAAACAATGACAACTGTAACAACACCGAATACCTCGTCATTTCTCAATAGTGATGAGATTAATCGACATGCACTAAACAAAGGACACGGGATATACTACAATAGATCAAATTACTGGTCTCAGTGGTTTATGTCCCGAACAGAGGAAAAAAAAAAAAAACTACTTGAAACAACTTAAAATTAATTTGGAAGCAACTGACTGCATTGTAATTGCTAACTTCTCTGAAAATTACTCTTTTGTTATTCTGGACGCTATACAAGGTTTTCATTAGGCAAACGCTCAATGCACAATCCATCCTTTTGTCATATAACGGGTGTCCACTAAATAATGAGAACGAAAAGAATGGGTCAGGAAAAAAATACCAGTGAAGTTTTGTTCAAACTGATTTATTTTATTAAAAGGGTCAACTTAAATCTTAAACTTAGTTTGTTTAGTGAATATTGTCATATGGTCCGTGGTCCGCCGTGTGGCGCAGCTTAGTCGTTATTCTGGAACATGACCGTTGGACGGCAGCCACATCGATTTTTCGGATGCAGCTTTTGATCCTGTTGGTAAGTTGCTTGGTGTTCTTGGCCTTCCAATTATCTTTGTATACCATGGAGCTCAAAAGACCGAAGAAATCCTCGATAGGACGGCACTGTGGCAAATTTGTCGGATTCCGGTCTTTTGGGACATATGGTATATTTTGGCTCTCCAAAAACGTTAGCGTTTTTTTTGCGTAGTGCGATGATGCCTTGTCCGGCCAAAACACGTATTTGCCATCCGAGTGATGTTGTTTAAGAAATGGGATGAGTATTTTCTGCAAACACTCTCTTTGGTACACCTCCTGGTTGATGGCCAAACCGCTTGGTTTGAACCACGGCTTCGAAATACCCTTATCGGATATTACGATGTATAACATAACCTTCGATTCAAATTTGTGCTTGAACTTATACATTACTTTTGGAGGAGTAGTAGATTTGTCCTTAGTGTAGAATCGGTCGTTTCCCGGTATCTGAGACTTCGAAAGAGGAAAGTAGCTTTCGTCGTCCAGAACGAAAGATTTTCCGCCGTAATTCCGAGTCATCCAGCGGCATTGGGATTTCACGGTTTGAATCTGCTCATCTGTGTACTCTGGGGATCTGGTTTTCTTTCTACACACTATTCCTTCTTTCTTTAGCGTCTTGCAGATGAGTGACTTCGAACAATGGAACTTTCGGGCTGCTTCCCGTTGACTTACCGAATCCTTGTTGTTGAACATGCTGCGCAGCGAGCGGAGCGTTTTCTCATTCATTATTTTCGCTGGACGGCCGCAACCTTTCTTCCGGGTTACTCTCATGCATGCCAGGATACGGTATACGGTGGATACCGGAACTTTTTCACGACAAAAATGGTCCACCGTGTATTTTTTTCCACGATCTTCGTTCGCTTGAAAGAATTGTACAACGCGCGCGCGCAGTTCTTCCTGTTTCGACGGCATGCTGAACACGACTGAACATGTAAGAGTGAAATAAGAGTGTATGCAAATTTTCTGGAGAGTGCAACGATTCATTCATCTAAAGTGACATTTCTATGCGGCCGTTTTTGTTCTGATGGAAAAGTATTGAAATCATTCTCATTTTTTAGTGGACACATTATAAGGATGAAGCACAAAATTTAAAGTTTACAAGCATCATAGCAATCGCAGAGTTTACTAAACATAACCATGTTGCCGTTCGGCTGTTTGTAACAAATTGTGTGAATTTTATTAACAAAATGCTACCTCACCTGAAAAATATCCATTTTTTTTCTAATGAAGGCAGTCAATACAGAAATAAGATGACTGCCTTCAATTTGTGCCACGTGTACAAGGACTTCGGTCTTAATGCAGAGTGGAACTTTTTTGCCACTTGCCATAGAAAAGGGCCTTGTGACGCTTTAAGAGGCGTTCTAAAGCGAAACGCTTCAAAAGCAAGTTTACAAGGCATTACAACTGCATACGAACTTTACTCTTGGACTGTTTCTAAAGTAGATTCCAAAATATATTACTTGTTTTTCTCGGAAAAAGATTACAATGCAATGAAAATGAAAATAAAGAACCGTTGTACTCCTGTCAAACAAATCTCTGGGACACAATCGTTTCATTACTTTGAGCCACAAAATGAAAATTACATTATCGTGAAACGGTTTTCGTTTTCAAATGAAGAAAAGTGCGTTAAATTGTAACAATTTTGCTGTGTAGTTTTTTTTTGATGAATTATGAAAAATAAAAATAATTAAATAATCAAATTATATGCTGAGTTTTAATTGAAGGTAATCTGAGAAAACCCTTGCTTGTAGTCTAAAGCTTTTTTGAGCTCCAATTTCTCCATATAGCGGAGCCTGGTCCAATCCTGATCCTGTGGCCAATTCCGACCTCCCAAGATTCTCTCAGACAGCGCTGGTAGCCAAATATTTAATAATACCAATGGAAAGCATTCATTACACAAAGAATTTCAACGTAGAATACATTGGTCGGAGAAATTGTGTTTTTTGGACTTCAAAATTGACAAAATTTGAGAAAAAATGTTCTACACGCTAAAAAAATGTGTATTCTAGTTTCGGATTGGTTCACTCAAAATGACCTTAATGTGGAATAATTCAAAATATGAGTTAACTTTACTCAGTCGTGGTTTACGCTACAACTCAAATTCGGCATGAGTGCCTCTGCCATCCCTATGACCACTCATGCTGAATGTGGACGCTAACGGACCATTGTGGCTCCAGTTATAGCGTAAACTATGGCTGAGTAAACCCTAGCAATGTTGGTCTGTGTTTTTAAACAATTTAAGGCTGATTTCTAGTTCTTACATTTAATAGGGCCAGAATTGGACCAGCCTCCTCTTCTTATGATGAGTACATTACTTCACAAATAAAACTATATTTGTAAACAGGCTTATCATGAATTTATTAGGAATAAGTTTGATAACTTCAATGAAATGATTCCCGCAGTTATTTTGAAGTGAAGGATAATTATGCTCATTCCATGTGTGAATAGGCAAAAAACTTGAAATTTTCAAAAAATTTAACACAAAAACGGCTCTAAGAACATTTGAGATTTTTTGATATGTTATGTAAAAATGTTTGAATTTTTATAAAAAAATATAAAAATAAATAGTCGTTGTGGTTCAACATTTCGAAAATCATAAAAGACAAATATATTGACCATTTTAGCAAATTTGAGTACATGAATTATTTTAATCAATATTTTTTATAAAAACAAGAAGTAATAATCATTTTTTATAAAAACAACAAGTAACAACAACAGAAAACCTCCATTAAGCAATATGAGGGAAACATCGTTTATGAAAAGCGAGAACAGCAATGGTCCCAGGGTGCTTCCTTGGGGAACTCCGGAATGGTTTGAAAAATAGTCCGATGCGTTGTTTTCAATACTGACAGATACTTGACGTTGCACAAGGTAAGATCGAAGCCATGAGCAAAAAAAAATTTTCTCCAGTTTTGCAAGCAGTAAGTCATGGTTAACTTTATCGAAGGCAGATTTGAGATCGATATAAACAGCACCGACTTTGAGTTTTTTACATAAAATTCTCCATGCAAAACGACGTAAAGCTGACAAGATTCGTTTCAACAGAGCGGCCGGGATAAAAACCATGTTGATAGGGGCTGATGTAATTCTTGCAGGCAGCAAACGATTTGTCGTTGATCAGCGACTCAAATACTTTTGATTCCACACCGAGTGAAGTAATGCCACGATAATTTCTTATATCACTTTTGTCTCATTTCTTGAACACTGGAAACATAGTAGAGCACTTCCACTGCATTGGAAATTTTGATTGCTGGAGTGATAAGTTGAAAAGCAGAGAAAGTGGAGTAGCTAAAATGTTGGAGCATTTATTCAACACAGCAGAAGGAATCACGCTAGGTCCAGGATTAAAGGACGATTTGGTCTTGCGTATCGCCGAAAGAACCACCTGAACGTCGACAGCAAAGACATCCATGGTAATTACATCGCTGGGTACGATTCGTCTCACGTTTTTTGCATGGTTTTCGAATTCTCGGAAGCATACATTTTCTGGCCAAGACGAACTTGACAGCGCAACGTCTTTCAGCGCTATGTTCACTCCAACTTTGAACGACACGAAGTTTAAACTGGTTGGACCTTTACCTTTTGGGATCAACTTCATTACTTTTGGTTTTGCATCCGCTTCCATGTTCAAGCAGTCCTTAGTGAGTGACGAAATTTCCGCTTCTGATGTACTGGGGTGGAATGCAGAAAGGTAGATTCCACATTCATCCGCATCGTCCTGTTGTAAAACTTTAACCAGTGGACAAGTTGGCTTAGTACCATGAATAGTAGGAATTTTGATGGTAGAATCGTCATCACGTTTTCTTTTCGGTGTGTTCGATGTATTCGTCCAATTAGAATTTTTCCATGCTGGCTTGGTAATTGGTGTCAGAGGTTTGGCGTCAACTTTGACTGAAAGTGCGTGGACTGCATCACTCAGCTTGACGATGTCATTTTTTAGCGAATTCTCGCGTAACTTTTCAAAAGGTCCTATGTAACAAATGTAAACAAATTGAATTAATTAATGCACACTATTGCTATTGCACTTATCAACATTATGTTAAAACACGCATTTTGATATGTTTTCATAGTATTAAGAAAATTGAAAATCAACAAAACGTCCGATGTCTGATTTCGCAATAGCGATGCTCTACTGTTTGATAAGACGATCAGTTTACCTGTCGCGCTAAAAGTCTGAAGTGTCAGAAACAAACATAACAAACCAAATTCGTACTTC
>JASCZW010017106.1:0-17587 GCA_034211315.2 Aedes japonicus | reverse complement strand
ACCGGGGGCCTTCATGTTCTTAGAGGTCTTGATATAAGTCAACAATTCGTCAGCTGAGATCTCCAAATCTTCGGAGAAGTCGTTTAGGACTTTGGTCGAGTATTGAGTTATAAGCGCGCTAACGGCAGCTTCATGTGGACTGACGATGTTTTGACCGAGATTGTGGGAGCTGACGAAGTGTTGACTTATCTCATCAGCCTTCTCTGCAGGTGTTATCAACCGATCCTCAGAGTCATTTACGTCTAGTGGGATCAACGGTGGAATGGGCCTTGGCTTAGTTTTTCAAAATTTTTGTCATCTTCCAGAACGCTTAGCACAATCTGGGAGAGAGGCGAATTTTGTCAGCGAAATCATTATTTCTAAGGTCCACCATTCTGGCCTTAATAATTTTGGTCACTCGATTACAGTGACGTTTGAGCGTTGGCTAAACCAGTTCGCTGGTATTGCCTTCGAATGGCGTTTCGCAATTGTATTAAATCTTTAGTGGGTCTATCAATGGGTACAGAGTCACTCACCTGATCTATCACCGGTACGTATGTTGCTCCCGGGCCTGGAGATCGCTTGCTCGATGCTCTGCAGCTGTCGTTCGATGTCATCAACCGAATCAAGGCGCATGTCGAAATCGATGTTGTCGTCAACGTGTTGTCGGAACCTTTCCCAACTGGCGATGGTAGTTCCGTCTGGTGATACGATGCCGGTTGACCGAGGAGCCAACTTCGGCCACCACCGGATAGTGGTCCGAGCTGAGCTCTGGTGTACGATCGGCTGGGCGATGTTGTTCCCTATGTTGGTGAGAAAGATGTCGATTGTCCGAATGGACCCCGGATCGGCTCAACCGGGTGGGAGTATCCGGGCCCAGGACGATGTAATGTCCTCTAGGTCTTCCTGCAGAATTACTCCGTTCCGATTCCGCCGGGTGTTCTCCCAGGCTTCGTGTTTCGCATTTAGGTCGCCGGCGATGATGAACTGCCCTGCCTCCGAGTAAGCTTACGGATGTCGTTTCGCAGGGCCGTTGTTGTTCCGTTGTTGGCGCTGGCTCGCTTGGGACTGGGCCGCGATGATGGTGGTTGGGCCGACGGCAGTGGCCTGATTCGACGCCGGGCTTCGATCCTCTCCACTAGAGCCGCTACGATGGCGCCGATGGTAGCCGGGGATCGCATCCTGACTGCCGGTTCCAGTGCGCTCGGTACCAGGGGTGATGGCGACTTGGCGAGTCGCTGGGCTGGCGAGTGTCGATGGCCTTCCTGTTATGGGTGTCACGGTCCTACTTGTTGTCCGTCAGCGTCACGGATGTAGCGGCTTTGACTGTTCCTCCCTTGGAGCGGCAGGAACGTAGTTGGCGATAGAGCTCTTGCACGAACTCCACCATTTGCTCCGAGCTGTAGAGCTGTTCATCGACGGGTGGTGCGTGAAAGTACTGCGACTCGCATTGCCCAGCCTGGAGGAGGAGTCGGGTTGGGGGCAGCGGCGGCTGCCGCGAAACGATGATGGACGGAAGCTGACGGGCGGTTTGTCAGCGGTGATTCAATGGGATCGGTGGTAGGTTTGGCACCCGATACCGAAGCGACGGGAAATTCTCCTCGTTCATCGGAGGTGGTGGACGGCGTTGAGCAGGCCGAGACTTGGTAGATGACTTCTTGCGGATCGCCAAAAGTTCAGCACGTTTGGGGCAGGTACGATTGCTGCTCTCATGGTTTGCGCCACAATTTGCGCACTTCAGTACCGCACCTTCTTCCATCGGGGCACAATCGTTGGTACTGGTAGGCTCCGGCAACACTTGCCACATCGCGGCTTCATGTGGCAGTTGCAGGAGTTCCATGGCCGAACGCAAGGCAGTTGCCACGATTGCGTCACGTCGTGCTGTCTCGGACGATACCGGTCCCACTCGACGATGACGTCGAAAGGGCCCGTGTTTTCATCAGCTCCGCCATCGTGACGGATCCCTTCACAAGGTGGACCAGATAGAGTTGGTCCCGGTAGTTTCCATGTTGTTGGCGCCTGATGGGAAACACCCTTTGAGGTTTCAGTGCCACGCCAGCTCGCAAGATCGACTACGGTGTGAGTTCTGGAAGGCCACGCAGAATCACCTTCAATGGCTTGCTTCCGGGCGCGTCGTGAGTGTAGAACTCATGTTTCTTCGCGACTAGGTGAGCGGCCGACAGCTACGGTAGATCAGCCTCCGTCGAGCACATCACCTTCATTCCATTACTGCACAGCTTGTACAGCGGATGGATTTGATAGCTGCAAGCTCGGTCCTGAGTGCAGCAATGTCGCCTTGACGTCGTGAAGAGCGGGGGAACCTTCACCTTCTTCGGCACCTCCTGGATCGGAAGCACGGCGAATTGATTGCCTGCAGAAGTAGACGAGCGTTGCGATCCACTGGATCGGCGTCATCGTGGCGCAGCCGCTTGAGCTGCCCGGTTGCGGTAATGTTTCGGGAGCGGATGTCACCGTTGGTCGATTTTTTCGACCCATCGCCACAGCAATAGGTCGAGCGGAAATGTTTCCGAACTCTGAAGCACTTTTTCTGCTTTGCCACCACCAAAAGATGAGCAAGCGCAGGCGATAGGTCGCGAACCGAACACGCAATCGCGAGAAAGCGGGCGAGGGGGAAAAACGGGAGAAAAAACTTTTACTGCGAGGGAGCGAAAAACACGACCGATCGTGTCGCTTGGCAAAACTGGAATGATCACTTCTGTCACTGTTATTTCTGCCTCACCAGTTCAACAACATGACCGCCATAAGTCGGTACAGTATGCTGATGAGCAATCCATAGATAAACCAACTCCACATTCGAATTTAAACCGGTATCTATTTGCCCAGAACGAAAGGAAGTCTTCATTTTAAGATACTGCCCAGCTGGTTAACGAGGATGCAGATCAAAGCTGACACAGGATTTGAAACAAAACCATCATTATTTTCCCAAGCAGAACTCAATGATTTGTTACGTGATTAGGAATTGTCAAAACAGAATTCTGATTTGCTTGCATCACGCTTAAAAGAAATAAATTTATTAGAGCCTGGTGTGACAATTTCGCACTACAGAAATTGTGATGAACAATTCGCTAAATACTCTCCAAAAAAAATAACGCTAGTTTTTGCCGAGATGTAAACGGTTTGTTCGAAGAGTTTGGGGAGCATCAAAACCCAAGTGAATGGCGTTTGTTGATCGACAGCAGTAAACTGAGTTTGAAGGCCGTTTTACTGCATGACGGAAACAGGAAACCCTCTATATTACTGTGCTAGCTCATGCTGTTAACATGAAGGAATTGTGTGAATCAATGGCGCTGCTGATGAATTTGATATATTATAAGCAACACTCTTGGAAGATTTGCTCCGATCTTAAGGTTGTTGCCTTGTTGTCTGCGTTACAACAGGGGTACACAAAATACATGTGTGTTCTCTGTAAATGGAACAGCCGAGCACGGAAGGAGCATTACGTTCAAAAGCTGGCCAAGGAGGACAAGTTTGACTCTTGGGAAAGAAAACGTGAAAAAAACACGAGGAACGTTTTTGTGGGTCCTCAAATAAAACAATTGATTGAGGACAAACATTCCTTCGCAGTCTTGGCTTCTGATGAGCAAGAAGCCTAGACATCATTTCGACTGGTTGTTACGAATTTTCTAGAAATCACTAAAAGTGCGGATCATGTTGAAGTTATTGAGATTTTGCTGGAAAACTATAATAAAATAGGTAATATTAAATGTAAAAATAACGTATCAAGTTACCCATGTTTCATGTATATAATTTATAGCTCCTTGCTCTTCATGATTATAGGTGTGAACATGTCATTGAAAATCCATTTCCTCCACTCACATTTGGATTTCTTCCCACCGAATCTTGGCGACGAAAGTGATGACGATTCCACCAACAAATTAAGCAAACAGAACGACGATATCACGGCTTTTGGGACGAGTTTAAATGCAAGTTTAAATATATTTATTTTAAAGAAACGGCGTGTGTGTGTGGGTGGGGAGGGTTAGCGAGAGAGGAGAAGCGGGAGGGACATAGACTCTAACGATCGAAGTCAAAAACGTTCAATATTCTGCTGCGCCGTTATTTACTGAGGTTCTTCATGTAAAAGATTTAAATTTACACTGAGGGGAAGCGGATGTCATAATTCATATATGTATTTACTATCTTGTTACCTCATCTCTCTCCTGAGAAGAGGAGTTAAAAATTGCCGAAAATGGCGATACTTAATCTTAGAACGAATGCTTGAAACCTCGGATGAATTGTCACTGTACTCGTATCTATGTGATCGAGTAACTGTTTGCTAATAATGCTAATTTCAAGTGAGTAGCGAAAGATTGGAACGGTTGAGGGATTTCCGGCGATATTTGGAACAATTCTCGAGTACTTTTTCAAAGGACGTAAGTAACAAAATGTAAACAAACGCGTTGTTCATGACATGTTATTAAAAATCATGTATATATGCCCACATTTGATGAACTTTGTGAAGGATGATTTCTGAATGTTTTTACTAACTTTTAACAAAACGGTGTAACATCACTTTTGCATTTTTTGGGAATAATGTACATACGCCACTTGTGTTGAAAAGTAACTTGCGAATCATTGTTATATCATTTGAATGCCTCTTAACGACGCGTCAGTAAAGGCTTTATACCTCAAGGTTAAAAATTTAGATTTTGTTAAGTAAAAATTGATATTTTTAGCAAAGATATTTTACACCGTTTTGTTGCAGAAAAAACTAATACGTAATTTTGATAATTTCGACGTATCTCTGTAAAATATGACAACTTGACGTAACATTTCGACGTATCAACATTGTCATTCGCAGAATGATCTATTTTGACGCAAGTAACATGCCATCTACCATACTGACTTATCAAAATGACGTATAATCTTTTTCTATTGCAGACCGTTGTAAGAATCATTTTTCTAAATGAAACTTGAATTTTCACTCGTAGTGTAATTTTTAAGCACAGTGATGTAATATATTTGACCAATGCGTCCTTCAGTGGAGTTTAATTGGGATAAACATGTCCGGTTTTCAAATAGCAATAAAAATAAACTCAAAAAAATTCAATGCTGATTTTCTCATTTTCGTCCAAATTTTACTTACGTCCATTTGAAAATGTACTCGAGAAGTGATTTTTTTGAACATTATTGAAGTTACGTTTACAAGAAGTGTAAATTTTAGATATTACAAAATAATAAAATCTACTCTACACAAAGAACTTTGTATTACTGGTACTGGAAAACAAACTTTTAATCGCTTTTGCCTCCCATGAAATATTTCGCTTTCGGGAACATTCAAACGGCTAACAACCAGATATTCAAAATAATGGAGTTCATGTTTGAACGATCCCTTAAAACTCCTGCGCAATTGATGATTGACCGCTCCCCTTAGGAAACGCTAATCAGCTCCCCATCCCCTTTGAAACACGCAGCAATCCAAAATGTTGCACCGATTGTCACATTTAGTGCCTCTCCCTCCCTTCAATGCGTGATGTAATTTATGTACGACACACTTTTCGGTTACCACTGCTTCCGTGTTCATTGCAAGCGTAAAATGTAACAAACATTACATTAACATTTTTATCGCACACAATATCACATCTCATATTCGCATTCCGACCTTTCTAGAAGATACGCTAGATTTGTTTGCGGTTTGACAGGTCTGACAGTACCACCAACAATCAATATGCAACTAGCGATTTGAAATTGGTTCACTGTTGTAGTACCCTTGGTCCAATGTACACCTTGAAGCCAGCACCTTGCCGTACATATGTGCGCCTTTGTTTTGATTTGCTGTGTTATTTTGACAGAATATTTGAGATGTGTTCATGTGTGTTCATTATTAGGGGCGCATTATTAAGCTTGGGACCGAGCTTGGGACCGATGTGCTAGTACCGACTGAGCCAAGAAAAAATCGTTTTTGTATGGGACCTACTGGTCTTAGAGTTAGTCTATGGTACCACTGAACCGGACCGGTGGAACCGATTTTATAATTTCACATGGAAGTTTGAAAATGCGTGGTCTTTCCTCGAACAAACAAAAACGGATTGTGCACAAGTGATTGCACCGTTAGTGGTTTTTTGATCAGGAAGCTGGCTAAGGAAGAAGATATAAGTGTCAGAAACCAGAACCGCATTACAGAAGTATCAAAAACAGTGCCTTTTCGTAAATTACCGAAGTCGGGGAAGTAGAAAATCCGGTTCCACCGACCCTACAGTCGAGAGGGAGGTAAGGAATTAGCGACATCCTTCAGCATCAGTAGGAGATGTGGCTAAAAAGTTAGGTGCATTGGCGACAACCGTTATGCATTCCAAGGAGAGAATAGGCCTGCTGCTGCGTCGGAAGCCGACGCAGGCAAAATGAAGCACTAAAGGGCGGAAGCTGTGAAACCGTGGATGCGCAAGCTGTATGATAAACTGCTGACCAATAAATCGGGCTGTGTTATTATTTATTATGAATGATGAAACGTACACAGAAATAAAGAAACACTGATTTTTCTGCGTTATTTAATGCACATAGAGAGAATGCTATATTTGGCAGAAAATAATGGGATGTTGCATGTCAATTTAAGTCAGATAACGCCTAAATCTAGCCGGTTCTATGAAAGATTGCAAACATTGTTGTATGGCGCATCAAGGATTGCAAACAGTTTCGTTGTTTACGTCTGCTCTGGCTTAGCATTGAACAAGAGGCATTTTACGCGCCTGTTAAAATAAATTATTTTTTTCTGTATATATCAAACACTGACAAACCGACATGTATGATAATAGAAACTGTCTTAATATTTCTGTTCAAATCATATTACTGACATCTATCTTCATGTTCTCTAAGAACGCTTATTGAAGACAGGAACACGCTTGGGAACTTGATAAGAAGGTTCATGTCTGAGCAATTTTAAACACATTTATCTGATCTAGATAAAATGATTCTATAGCAATTGACAGATGGGATCGCTGCACATTGCACTCTGCCAGGAACGCAGTTTGGTACCACACTGAAGGGAAAGACTGTTCCTGGATCAGTGATAAGTTTTTACACCGGAAGATTTTGCACGAATGTAATAATGTGACAGGTCATATGAGTGGTAAAATCCACAAGAAAGAGTGTCTGCAAATGGTTTCTACCCTCAACCAACATTTGGGCTTATTTTGCTTCATGTAATTACTCTATAGATTCACTAGGGTGGTAACAAGAGGAACAATGTCAATCTGTACCAAAGGAGATGAATCCACTCTACTGTCTATTGATTCACACTGTCGAAGTATTCTGAGTTTTCATGAAGCCGAAGGTGGGAAAATTTGTGAAAAAAAATGACAGCGTAAACAGTTAATTTACAGCAGCCATGGTGAAAATAGTCAAGCAAGCAGAATAGCGAAGAGGCTGAATTTCGTGAGCCCAACCGGAATTTACAACATCTTCTCCCTTCTGGAGAAAGACGAGAGTGTCGAAAGGAAGCCGACAGTGCTGCTTGACCATTGCGAAAGACGCTGAAGAGGAAGATCGAGGTTGGTGGAACCGGCCAAATGGTGAAGAAGTACCTGAAAAAGATGGACATTACTATACAGAAGCATCATTTGCAGTAGGCCATGTCTGAGCAGCAGGCAATCACTTTCTGGCGAAGCTCGATGTTGTGCTCATAATAGATGACGAGGCCTACTGGATGGCACGCTGGACTTTACTAAGCCCGATTATGCCAAGAGATCACTGGAGGAGATGGACGTGATGAAGATTAACGTTGTACCGAAGACTTCCAATCTTCCCAACGTCCCCGTGCTGCGACGGATAAAAGTTTTCTGGGCGAACCATTAACGGAAGATCTACTCCAATAATTTCTAATCGAAGGTCACGAAAGAGTTGAAAAACAACATATCCAGCGTTTCGTCGGCCGTGACAAGGGTTCTGGACAATTGTCGTAAGATCACTTAGCAGGTCGTCAAAAGAAAAAGGGATAGGATTTATGGGAAATTAGTTCCATTGAATTAACTATTGTATTTTTTATTTGTTATTTTTCACATATGCCCATTTTTTAAGCGTACGTTAGTTGATTAGGCATCTCTAATCCAGAAATATTCGTATTACTCAAAAATGTTTTGAGACCCGGAAGAAAAGAGGCTATCGGTGCTCGTCTCTTGAGCTGCCACACATGAACTAGTTCACGTTTTCAGAATTTTTCTCTTCAATTTTAGTTCATCATTACGTGATATAGTTCACGGCTTGTTCTCGAGTTCATAACTGCAGTTCACAGACCCGGGCACGGATTTTGCCCGGGCATTTGATTGAGCTCAATACCTAGGGGCTGAGGCACGTCCTATTCTAGGACGAACCCAAACACCCCGGGCCTAAATCTAGTTTCATTTTTTCCCATTCTTGTTGCCATCTAAAACTCCTTCAAATGGTGAGTTGACAACTTCGCAGAAGGGTGCTGCCCACCTCCGGTCCTCACCACAAAAGACTGCCAGCCGAAACATGGAGACGCTGGTTGGCGTAGCCTGGTCAATGTTGTCATTTTGACAATAGCGAAGTGAGGGGGTGCGACCTGTAAATCATATCATAATTTTCCATTCTCATATCTTTTATTATTACTTTTGTTTTCGTGATTTATATATTAACATTAAAATAATTTATAAATTTTATCTTATAGGTTATATATACTTTTAATTATTATGTCTTATATGTCCAATTATTATTTTGATCCTTTCTTCTCCTCTTATGATTAAGAAGTATCTAGTGCCTTAAAAACAAAAAGCTGAAACGGAATCTATGGTAGGCTTTTGCACTTTTTACTGAATGTATTTTTCATTTCCGGATTGCGAAAGGACATTTTACTAACTTGTGTCTGATTTTACAGTTCAATTTTTGTCATTACTGTGTCATAACTCACAATATAATTTTATTTGATGATCTTATTTTATTGATTTTGCTTCATAGATTATTTAAACATTACTTTTTGTTTTTTGAGTCCATTTGTCTTGAATGCCCTTTCAATTGAATCTTCTCTGTTTCAGGAGAAACTCTTAACTCAGGAGCAATAACTATGGGGTCAGCAAAAATAAAAGTGGATTGTAAATTATAATGTATAAGTGTTAGTTCTGTAAAATTTCGATAGATTTAACAAACTTTTTCAGGATACATCAAATCATGGTTTGGTGAATTGCTGCTATCGCTGAAAACGAACGAAAACGTGCTCAAGCACTAACGACAGAATTCTACACTTTAACACTTCGCAACATTTCTTGCATTCCAGGATCAACCGAATGAAGATCATATATAATGGATACGAATGATTGTAGTATTTTTCAATTACATAAATATATAACACTATTATATAAATATTTTATGGGAATGGGAGGGACCATCAGGGCACCCGATTGAAGCACTCTGGATGGGGAGAGTGGGAATGCCAACTCCCCATTGCTAACAGTTTGTGAATAGAGGGCGGGCTCTTCTCCCCGCCCATTGGGGCATCCTCGTGTTAGATGGTTAGCTTTTTTTACCAATTGGTCAATCTTTTTATTGGAAGGAGATTCTTTATATCCCTGTAGAAATGTATTAGTGATGCTGCCTATCGATCCACCCAACCCGTTTTTGGCCCTTCATACAATGACTTGATTAGAATAATCAGTGGTTATTAAAGCTTGATCATGTGTTACAGCGAAGACAGCCCATTGCTGTCGGACTTACTTTCCGTGCTACCGTACATATCATACAAAACTATGAAATAACGTTGTATCTCATTTATTAATTTTCTGTATTTTTTATTGAAACGTGTTTTCAACTTCTTTATAACGAGCTGTATTGCTTGAGAGCTGCACTTACTGAGTTATTGATTGAGAGCTGTTGGTGTTTATGATGATATATGATAGTGATAGTGTGTAAAGTACAACCATAGCCCTTGCTCTGCGATTCGAGAAATTTTCCGTGTAGAAAACTCTGCTGTATGCTGCTTTATAGTTGCGAATTTGCTGACTGAGCTGATTGAAGACCCACTCAAATGAAATTTCTCGAATATAAATCGACTAAACTGTTATTGTAACACCCTTCAGCTTCATAAGTTCTTGGATTCCTTGTTCACAAAGCACCGTTAAATTAAATCTAACACAATAGAATCAAAACGATAACTTTCAATAACATATAATTTCAGCGAACAATCCCATTGAAATTGTCCACCCATGCATTACATCAGGGATGGAAAAAGAGTTGATCCCCATTTTACTTCTTTCCTTGCTGACCTCCACCGGCCAGTCCCAGGGTATGTGTCCCGGTGGATGAGAAATGACTTTCGAGAATTATTAGCTCGATAAACGGCTTTCAACACTTCTTTTTTTTCACCGTTCCACTTCGTTGCGTCGCACACAATTATGGCGCTGGTAACTAAAAGCCATTGCTGTTCTATTCATTGTGTATGTGTGACTTTGCTTGGACCCCACTCTCAGGGCTCAGTCACATTGCAGTCAGCGGTGGTGTCGGAAATAAATCATCACCGCCGGCAAGATTACTGAATCAGAACCGACAGCCCGGAGAAATTAAATCCCAACTGGCCTTCGTTGTGGTTCAGTTACGCACTTTGGGGGTTGAATTTATTAGAACTTACCCACGGAAGGGAGGAAAAATCTCGACGCCCGAACCGGAAGGGTAAACGCACCCTCAGTGGAGGCAAGTGTTGCTTATGCCTTTTTATCGACGGTATGTTTGATACACCTAAATTTTGATTGGTATAAGAAATATGCCTCTGATCGAATTTGACTTTCAAGATGCCTATTGAAAGTAAGTAATTTTCAAACTTGATGCCCTTCTTAGTGGAGGGTCCCGTGAGAAATCAAAGATTGTGCTAAAATAGGCGTAAAATTTTACAAATACGATTTTTGATAGTAACATTATTTTAAAAGCGATTTTCTTATTTCGATTGAAATTTTTTGAAACAAACCTATTATATGACCAATTTGTGTGATTTTTATTTGACTAACTTCAAACTTATACCGCCACGAATGGTACATTCACCCTACCTGGCAGACCTTTCACACCTTTTGTTATTAGGACGGAGGGATTGGACTGAAATGTACAGCAGGAAATAATCCAAGTGAAGCTTTTGTAATTATTTCTATTCCAACACTTTACTCTTCACAGACCCCCGGAATGGCCTTACGGAGTAATGGCAGGGCTGAAAGGTTTCGTGAACCAAAATTGTTTCCCGTCCCGGCCCGGCCGGAAGGGATGTTTTTGTTGCTATTAAATCATATTTCCCGGAAAATTGCTGTAATTTTCTCCGTCTAGCTCTGACAGCAGTTCGTTGCTGGCATGAGAAATGAAAATGAGTGAGTGAATTAGATCGCCAGACCACGCCATCGAATTGGTGCCGCGTGTTCAGGTGATAAATAATAACGGTAATGAAAATTGTTTCCGTGAGCCGGGAGGAATAATTTCTTAATGCGTCAGATTGTGCAATCGGATTGAAATGTTTATTGGATTCGAGTCAGTAATGCGCTGGGGATTGAAAATCAATGAAACTCCTTCAAAATCATTGATAAAAATCTATTCCAACAAATTTGCCAATCAACAACCCGATTCACCGTTAAATCCTATATGTTCTCTAATAAAACGCTCTGTTGAAAGCACACAACCTTTTCATCAATGAAATGGTCTGTTGTTTGCTGATGATGGGTGAAAACGGGATTTAATCCGATTGCCTCCCTCAACGCACCAACACAATTCCATCAAACGGCCCCACCAACTTAGCCAATTAGCTTTGGCAACTATTCAATGAGATATTTATCATTCAATTAGTATCGGCATAGATACATGAACAACAACACTCAGCAAAGGCAGAGAACAACAACGATCAAAGCTTAATCATCGCCACTCGCACAAATCCCGAACCATCCGAGTCGAAAAATCAATCACGCTAATTAAATTCATCCAACGCCGATGATGATCGGATCCGAGCGAGATTCACGATATGGAACGCATAAAAAAAAAAGCTCGCATAAAGCTTATCACGCTTCCTTTCAGGTATTTATCTTCGTTGCCTACACTCGTATATATTTATGAAGATTGGGGTTGTCCTTTCCCACCTCCGATGGAGTGAAGAGCCATCGAGCCGAGAGTATAAATCATTGATAAGACGCATATCTACTGTACGAGTGACGCCCCGAAAGGATTATGACAGGCGTATGTTCTTTGTTTGTGAAATCAGATGACGAAGGAAGGGGCATGCATGATACACTGTATCCGGTTATTTTCAAGTGATAATATAATATAAATACCCAAGTAAACGAGATTAGAGTGGGTGGACTGGATAGATGGCTACGATAAAGGACGAGTTGGAGTCATTCGGACTGGAGAGGGTTGGCAGTGTTCGACAGGAGATTGTTCTTTCGGTAGGAATTATGAAAACAATATCTGCCAACCCTTTTTCCGCTGAGGCTTGGTCCGAGGACATCTTCTCGGTATTTGCACCCTTATCTTCACTGAAAGAGAGATTGGCAATAGAACCGGGTTTACTGCTATCGTGTGCTTTGATTTATGGTATCGAGTAGCTCAAAGATGAAGGTATTAATTAGAGAGCTTCGACGGAGTACGCGTGGGGACAGAAGCTGCAGCAAGGCATGGCCTCGTTTGGAGACTTGAGGCCATCCGAAGAAGTTGCAATGGCTAATGAATAGCTTGATGGTTGTCGGACGATGCGATGGAAGGATCAACTTTCAAGGCTGACTAGAACAACTTTGTGGCTGTAGAAATTGATTGCATCGGCACCTTTGTGGAACCAAGGTTTGGTAAGCGCCATCAAATTGGGTGGTGGTTATTTCTGGGGGTTATAACATTTTATGGATCTCTGTAGCTTCCCTGTTTTTAGGTGATACAATTGACTATTATTTATATCAATAACATTTTTAATAACATTAAAGTGGTTCTAAGTAGGTTAACAAAATGGTGTGTTTTGATTTCCTAGTTTCTCATTAACTGTTGCACAGGGGCAAGAACTGATGAAAACTAAGGAAAAAATCTGTAACTTTTGTCGCTTTTAAGCGAGGCTTGTAAAAAAGGCCATTTCCGCTTGGAAATTGTCCGAGGAATCGAATAAAACTGGTTTCAATTATCGCACGAATATGGTTGTGTAGTTATAAAGCTTATATTACCCCACTTCCCCTTATATTCTTGATTAATTTATAGATGTCCTTGCATGGAGAGCCTCAAGATAAACCAAATAGTGCTAGTACCATGTAAAGTTTTCCTGAAAAATCGAATAGAAGCTGTTTCAACTACCGTACGGCTCTGTGAAAGAAGATATGGCTGGTTTTACCCCACTTCCCATTGTATTCTTGAATAGTTTAAAGATATCTTTGCTCGGAGTGGCTCAAGATCAACCAAATAAAACTAGTTCTATGTAAAATTTCTTGGAAAATGGAATAGAAGTTGTTTCATCTACCGCATGGCTCTGTGAACGAAGATATGGCTGATTTTACCCAACTTTCTCTTGTGTTATTGAAAAAATTATAGATATCTTTGCTCGGAGCCGCTTAAGATTAACAAAATAGGACTTCTTCCTGACAAAAATGGTTTGGCCATTTGCGGTAATATATCATGACATACCTCTTTCTGTGTACGTGCATATTCATGAGTTTGTACTATATGTTTTATTTTTTAAAGGATGTATTGTTAAACAAAACAGCATTAATTCACAAATCTGGTAGTTAAAAAGAACTTGGTTCGCTAATACAATACACCAATACAAACTCTCCATTAGCTTTTCAAACTAACACGCTTGCAAGTATCCATCACTCAGTGTTTCCGAAAATCATGGAGGTTGTTTTTCGCATTTTCAATGCTTTTAAAAGGATTTACAGCCCTCGTACTGGGTTTTCCTTCCAAAGGAAATTCACTTTTTGTTCCATCAAGCACTTTTACATAAAAAAATGCTTCCGAAATTCCCAAACGAGAAACCACCCAGGCCAATGTATTGTCAATATAGAAGAACAGCACAACTCGTGCCCCAAGTAAAAATTCACGATCAATTTGATCGCATTGCAACTTTGAGATGCTCAACAATTTAAGCCACACTTTAAACAGCACACACACTACGCTATAAGCGAACCAGATAATCATCCAATGAGGTATTTACAGGTGGAGAAGAAGTGGTTAAGTTGTTTTAGTGTAATGCAAAATACTGTCATTGTGTTCGTGAGATGATGCACAGCCTGTTTTTTGTAAACATGCATGACGTAGATCTCCAAAAACAACAATTTACAACAGCAGCGAATAACAAGATGGAATGTTTAATTTCGGTAATTGGTTTCGACTGAAAAATGCGTTTTTGTGCACTAAAAGGATGCGGAAAAAAAACTTAATACTTATGACAGACATACAACGATGACCGTTCTTTATTCCTGTACAGAAAAACACGTACTAGACTAAAAGAGTACAACGCTGTACGTTGTATGTCTGTCCCAGGTATAACTTGCTTTGTTATCATTCGCTTATTTTTAGAGTTTTACGTCACTACCCGAAATCATGGATTGTTGGGGAATCGCAGCAAGCCATGCTTGGAAACTGACGTGTTTTGTTTTTGCTGCGTCGTTTTCGTGGAAAATAAAATCAAAAATATATTCAAAACTCAACCTAAACGAACAGTGAAATCATAAAATCTCCACGTGTTTTGTGTGAGATGTAGTGAATTTAATTGATTCCGTGAAAAAAATTGTGATGGGCGGTAGTTTTTCCCTGTTATTTTTTTGTTTTTTGTGCTTCGCCCCCGCCCCCGAAGGAAGAGTCAATAGCAGCTTAGTTGTGTTTGTTAGTGCTGTTAGTATTGTGCCATGCAGACATAAATGATTAAATTCGAGTATTTTTCGGCTTTTTCGCGAGTGACTTGATGATTATAAGCAGATTACAAGTCGATATAGAGTCGCCTCATAGCGAGGGATTTTGATTGTTGGCAGTGTGTGGAGAGAGAAAAATGAAAACCAGTACAATGTAGAAAATGGCCATTTGCTGGTCAGAAGCAAAAAACGAAGCAAACGCGCATGCGCGCGTAAGTGACTGGCACATAATTTCAGATGCACTCACTCACCACATGGTGTACAGATGGAGAGCGGTGAAGTTTTTTTTTTTTTTTTCGTTGAAAAATTATTGCGATTTTTTAAGCTAATTTTTTTCTCGGAAGTGTTTTTTTACCTGTGATTTTCATTGTGCGCGAAGAACTAATTGTATTCAGGCTGTTCCTTTCGAAAAGGATGATGTGAAATTATTTGCCATTATAGCAGAGTGCTACTTCTGTAGAGACATAAATGCATCCTTTAGCTTCACAGAGAAGCCGTCCAAATGGAGACTGAAGATCAGCAACAATATCCGGTGAGATCTTTCTGAATTTTAACAATACTGCTAAATACGTGCCATCATCAAAACAATAAGATTTGATGATGGAAGTGTATGCACAGTACCTATATCCATTTGATGTTTGTACTGGGTTCATGCGGGGCTTGTTGTAAGTGAAAGTGACCTCGGAATGGACGTGAGTAACCATTCACTGCCGGGCGGTGGGAGTTGGATTGTTTATACACACGCACACACACTCACAATACCCGAATTCATGGATTGTTTACAATTTTTTCGTTACTAATACTGACAAATACCCTGCTCTTCACCACCTGTATAGACCTCATTGATAATTATCGATCATTGCCAGATTTATTGTTTGATATTTTGAATTGATGGGTTTTGACATGTTCAAAACTTGAGAAACATGTGTACAAAACATGTTCATCCAGATTTGTTTCGATGTTTAATGACATATTTATTGAGCATAATACTCGCTTATTTGCTATATAAAATATTCTAACATGAGCAACACTTTAGTAAAAAAAAACCACAAGGTACAGCGCCACTTGGTTATTCGAAATGATGACGTTGGACGTAGGAAATATAAACCATATAGAATGAACAATGCATTATTTTTTTTTAATGAGGCCTTGTTTATACACGTAATTTGGTGTAATCTGACTGATTTGGTGCTCAATAACATAGAAATGATTGAAAACAGAAGGAAATATTTTATTGACATGTGCTAGGTCGTCCAGACTGCCCTGAAGCTCAGCACTTAGGATCTACAGTTGTTACAAAAGCATTATCCTCAATAAAATGTTATGATATGTATTCAACTTTATTCCATGAATGTCCTGAAAAACCAGCAGACATTATGAGATAGCCTTGGGATATTCTAAATCAAACAAACTAACTTATCTTTGTATATCCCATAGAGCTACTGTTACAATTGTAGAACTTGAGGTTTGAATATTTATTGTAGCTTACTAAAGGGCGATACGGTCAAAATTTGGTCAATATCAACTTGACGTATTTCTTTCAATTTTGCATTTAAAAAACCTGAACACCCTTCATTTTGAAGGTGTGTGTGTGTGGAATGTTGCTCCTATTTTGATTTTGGAATTCACTCTTCAGTTGTCAAAACGCCGACCAAGCAAGAAGAGCAGCGTATCAAAATTTTGCTCGCGCATCGCGAAAATCCGAGCTACTCGCACGCAAAGTTGGCAAAATCGCGAAAAGTTGCCAAATCAACCGTTACAAATGTAATTAAAGTGTTTGGGGAACGTTTGTCGACAGCCAGGAAGTCTGGATCGGGGGGAAATCGAAAACCGGAAGCCGCTGAGACGACAAAGAGAGTTGCCGGTAGTTTCTAGCGAAACCCTAACCTATCTCTCCGAGATGCCGCAAATAAGCTGGGTGTATCGTCTACAACCGTGCATTGTGCCAAAAAACGAGCCGAACTATCGACTTACAAGAAGGTAGTGACTCCAAATCGCGATGATAAACAAAATACGGCGGCCAAAGCGCGATCCCGGAGGCTGTACACGACGATGCTGACGAAGTTTGACTGCGTGGTAATGGACGACGAAACCTACGTCAAAGCCGACTACAAGCAGCTTCCGGGACAGGGAGTTTTATACGGCAAAAGGAAGGGAAAGGTAGCAGATATTTTCAAGCACACGAAACTGTCAAAGTTCGCAAAGAAATATCTGGTTTGGCAAGCCATCTGTACCTGTGGCTTGAAAAGCAGCATTTTCATAGCTTCCGGGACTGTCAACCAAGAAATTTACGTGAAAGAGTGTTTGAATAAACGTCTGCTGCCTTTCCTGAAGAAACACGGTTGTTCCGTACTGTTTTGGCCGGATTTGGCATCTTGCCATTACGGTAAAAAGGCCATGGAGTGGTACGCCGCCAACAACGTGCAGGTGGTTCCCAAGGACAAGAACCCTCCCAACACGCCAGAGCTCCGCCCAATTGAGAAATACTGGGCTATTGTCCAGCGGAACCTAAAGAAGACCAAAAAACTGCTAAGGACGAGCAGCAGTTCAAGGCAAACTGGCTTTCTGCGGCGAAGAAGGTGGACAAGGTGGCTGTACAAAATCTGATGGCAGGGGTCAAGCGTAAGGCCCGGCAATTCGGATTTGGAAAAGCGGAAGCCTAACTGAATATTTTTCCTGAATTTTATACTAATTGAACTTGAAAAGAAATTTAATTTGATTTTTTAAATAAACGATTTCACTGATTTACACGCGTTTTCCCTTGACCAAATTTTGACCGCATCACCCTTTAT
>JASCZW010017105.1:0-17588 GCA_034211315.2 Aedes japonicus | reverse complement strand
AGGATTTGCCCGAAGGAAGCAACAAATGAATATATACAGAACAAAACGGAATGCGGATCGCAAAATTTCTCGGTACAAGGTCAGGTTCGATGGCTACTCACAACGTCCTGGAATCGACGTTGTACTCTCCGGTGGTGTGGTATTTGACTGTACGTTATCAGGATAGGCTCTCGCAGTGCAGGCACAAATGGAGGATGTGACGGCGTTTCTCCAGTCGCACCCGAATTTTTCCCCTTCCATATCTATAGAGCAACCAGCAGGATACGAGAAGGATACTACGAAGGTCTGCAAGTTAAAGAAGCCCTTGGATTGAAACAATCGAGCAAAGTGTGGAATACAGCAGAAGCGATGCGGTAGTTTGGACTTTCTCGTTCCAGAATAGACCCATATCTGTACCATAAGATGCGCAAGAAAGAGATGATCTTCGTAAAGGCTAACTAAAGAAGTAAATTGGTACGCCTCTCGCGCGCGACTAAGCACGCCTCTACACGCTATTTCTAAATCAACTCAAAATTGAGTACAATTTACTCAAATTCGTCGGCATACACTCTAAAGTGAGTAGAGATAGTTAGGAGTAACACATTGACAATTAATAAACTCCGATCGGATTTAAATCGATGTTGCCTTTTTTGTCATCTTACCATTACAAACTATCTTCTACTCACTTTTGGGTAGCCATTCCTCCGACAAATTTGAATCAATCGTACTCAATTTTGGATTGTTTCGAAATAGCATGAAGGGGAATCTAAAATCTTTGACAGTGGTTTGTTTACACTTCTATTTCAACTGGTGCAAGTTGGATCCAAGTAGTCGATTGCGTTCAGAAATAACGTCAGATGGAACTCAAAAGCAGAAGAATTATTATCGGTTCCAAGCTGGCTAAAGTGCCGAGGATGTGAAAGACGACAGTTAGTTAGCTGCGCAAAACGTACAAAGCCCTGAGTGTGGAAAGGAATCAGCGGACCTACGAAAAAACTGGAACCATGGATCGTCAGGCTGTGCAGCAAGCTGAGTGCGTTAAAGCCAACCCGGTCTTTCGATCCGAGATGTAGTCAGAAGGTACAACGACAGTTTTCAAACGGTGCGGAGCATTATTGCCAGGGAAGAATACAAATCGTACTATGCCAGTAAACATTGGAACCGGCACCTGAAGCTAAATTCTGTGGCCAAAAAGCGTGCAAGGTTCTTGTATGACCGGGTTTTGACGAAACACACGGGCTGCGCTTTGATCGATGACAAAACATACGCCAAACTCGATTTTAAGCAGTTTCCCGGTCAAAAGTTTTACATCGCGACTGGACGTAAGGATGTACTGGGAAAATTCAAGTTCGTGTTTGCCGACAAGTTCGCGAAGAAGGCCATTATTTGGCAAGCGATTTGTAGTTGTGGCCTGAAAACGGAACCATTCGTCACATCCTCGACGGTGACATCCCAAGTTTACATCAAAGAATGCCCGAAAGTTATTCCCAATCATCCTTTGGCCCGATTTGGCCTGCTGCCTCTACTCCAAGGTGGACAGGACAGCCAAGGACATCCAGCAAATGCGGGCAAAATGGAAGAAATGTAACTTTGAGGTTTTAATAAAAGTACTGTAAAGCAACCATTAATGGACTTTCTAAACTAATTGAATCACGAATTGCAGGTCTTTTTGTGCGTACCAATTTATTTTTAGTCTGCCTTGGACAATTTACGTGGATGACCTACTGATCATTACCAACACCTCGGGTTTCAAATGAAGCTGAAAAAGTTTTCGAACTATCACTTGTAAATGACCTCGGTGCGGCGCAGTTATGTCTACGGCTGAGCGCCACTCGTGATCGGCTAGGAGGAATACTACGGCTTGATCAACAACATTTCACCGAAAAAGTACTGGAACAATTTAATTTGAACAACTGTAGACCTGTGGAGATTCATGCGATGCGGATGGTTCCCTATAAGGAAGCGATAGGATGCTTAACTTACCTGGCTCAAGGATCACAACCGGATATATTGCTAGCGAGTGAGCATTAGCAGTCTCGGAAGTACAAACAGAAAGCTGGTGATTCGCAGTTTATTGGATGTACAAACTCGGATTGAGAGAAGATCCCGCCCGTACGATGTCGACATCACGGTACGTTTTCAGCATGATGAGAGGTTCAGTTTGCTGGAATGTGAAACGACAGGGGTTGGTTGCATTATCATCGTACGAGGTGGAATTTGTTTCACTTTCCCGCACAACCTAAGAGGCATTATGGTGGAAGCAGCTTAGTCAAAAGATAAGCAGGCATCAATCGCTTCTCATTTTCCATGATAATCAATCCGCAATATTTATAGCACAGAACGAAGAATTCAACCCGATGACCAGCTTCTAAAAGTTGTTGATGCAAATGTGATGGATCATGTAACAAAGGCCAAGCGTAGGAAGTTCGATCCGTAAGCAGTAAAAGGTACGTTCGTAGGCTATTGCGAGGACACGAAAGGATACCGGGTGTACTATCCGAAGAGCAACAAGTTCGAGATCAGCCGTGTCTTGGTGGTATTCACCGAAGATAGATACTGTTCTAGATTCGAATGTGTTCAGATGTTCGACCAGTAGAATTCATTAAGATCTTCGCGGAAGAGATGGTAGTTTTTATTGATCATTCTGATGAAATTCAAACCGATTCTGACGATGACGAAGTAGCAAGCAACAACACTTCGGAGACGTCTAGTGAAGATTTCGAAGATGCCTGTGGCGAAAACACGCTGCCACCGTAAGAAATAAGACCAGTTCAAGTAAGTCAGCAAGGGTTGAGGCGCAGCGTTCGGAAGTGCATTTTCCAGGCATGTGTGACGATTTTATAAGTTACGGTTCCTTTTTTGGCGATGTTATTTCCTCTCAGCTATCTGGTTAACCAATGATTGACGGGCTTGCGGAAGACGTTCAACAAAGATATGACGAGGTAGTGCTGCGATCTGATCAGAAATACTGAAATATCCAAGCAATGAAGGAAGAATGGCGCCATTAAGCGGAAACCAGACGTGGACGCTGACCAATTTACCAGTGGGATGCGAAGCCATCCGGAACAAGTGGGTTTATACGATCAAAAAAGGACCTGACGGAAATCTGGAACGATAGAAGGCGCGATCCATGGATCCTACAATCCCCGGACGAAGCTTATATGCTTCCGCTACCATTTTGTGCACGAGAGTTAGGAGACTGGAGTGGTTAAGCTCGAATACACATCCAGGATGTGGAGGAGTGATGAATAGTAACCCGCGACTGACCCTAGTCCGTTACTCTCGCAACTCTACCTAAGTTTGTTATCTTGGATAAAATATTCATTCGCCTCTCAACAATCAAATCAGAAGCACAAGTTTTATTTCAACTCTACTATAGTTGGGAACGTTGCTTTGTTTCCAGTGCTATAATCCAAGCGAGACCTCCGTATCTCAGTATTGGCGAAGATACATGAGCCAGAAGACGCCTTGTATTACTGCTTGGTCCTGTGATAGCTAGCGCATTAATGGCCTTCGCCGTCTTTTCACAAGTATAGTACATTTGTCGTAGTTCAGCTGGTCGTCGGTCATCACGCTCAGGTATTTGAACACTCGTTTGGAGGCTATGGTGTTCTTCCCGAAGGTGATTTCCGCTTGCTTCACCGGTTTACATTTACTGACCAACAGCTCCTCTATTTTGTGGTGGGCTATCTGCAATTTCACTTCTTGGATCCAGTTGCCAATCAAGCTTCAATTGCCAACATTTTCACCTGCTTAGGCGTCTGTACTGTTACCGTTAAACCTACGTCATCAGCAAAGTTTATAATCTCAACACTTTCGGGCAATTCAGTGTCAGAACGGCAATGGACATCAAATTCCACAGAGATTCCTTACTTACCTTACCAATTGCTCGTTGCGTGCCTCTTCTTCTTGTATCCGTCGGTTTGTTTTCGAAAACCATTTTAACAGGGCTGTCGTCCGACATTTTTACGGCATGCCCTACCCATCGTAGTCGACCGATTTAAACGATGTTTACGATGGGAGGTTCTCCCAGCAACTGATGCAATTCGTGGTTCATTCGCCTCCTCCACGTTCCGTCTTCCATATGCACTCCCCCGTGGATGTCCATGTTTCGTGGCCGTAGACAACTACCGGTCTAATTAATGTCATGTAGATGGTCAACTTTGTGGTTTGGCGAACCTTGTTCGATCTTAGCGTCCTTCGGAGTCCAAAAAGGCACGATTTCCAGCCATAATGCGCCGTTGTATTTCTCTGTTGGTGTCATTATCGGCGGTCACCCATGCAGTCGCCAGATACAGAACTCGTGGTAGGAGGCTAATATTTTCTTCTTGTGAGCCTCTTCCATAGAGATTGCAAAGATCGCGAATTGCAAAACTCCCGCGGAGATCCTAATTCCATAGATCAGCACCCGACTCTGGAAATAACTTTTCTAGGTCCTGCATACGTATTCAGGAACTCATTCACCGATACCTTGAATTCTTTGGCCATTGGTCAGCAGTAGATACTTAAATCAGGGACTTCGCATCTAAATATATCTCGACAGAGTTCCTTATAGCAGTTTGATTTGCTCTGTGTAAACCACCGTAATCTCTGCTCTATCTATTTATGTCAGCTGGCTATGAGACTGCTAGCGCGTTAAGTGCCAAGTTCCTCATCTCATAAGTACACTGACCGCCGTTGGTTGGTTGACTCCTGTCTCTTCGCTATGGTGATGTCGCATGCCATCACTAACGAAAATATTAGTCTTCCATCTCCGTTCATAGGTCCTCGCCCGTCGGCTTGCTGCAGGATCGTTGGTCGATGTTATTCCGGATCGCCTGATAGTTGCCCTGAGTGTAAAGTTCTATCCAGTTAGAATCCGGAATCACTTATTGTGTTGCAGTGGCACGTAAAGTGACCGCTGCAAGAATTCTTTACAGCGGTTTGTTCACCTAAGCGCCCACTTTCAGTGGTATAAATTTCACGGTGTTTCGTGCACTGAGCAGGGTGGCCACAGAACCGGGAAAACCGGGAAAACCGGAATTAACCGGGAATTCTAAAAACCGGGAGAAACCGGGAAAAACCGGGAATTTATGTTTACATGATCGTTTCTAATTTAGATTGTGTGTTATTATCATCGAGCTCTAGGTATTCCTTTCTTAGCGTGTTCATCTATAACGATCTGTGAAATTTCAGGGTGTGTCAATTGATTTACCTTCTATAAATATCATGCACAGAAAAAATCTTGTAGTAGAAACTACCATGGTAGTTTTAAAGATAGGCGTAGTCGGGAACGCCTATCTTTAAAACTACCATGAAATTTCAGTCAAATTTACTACGTTTATCTTCAAACCTTCAACGTTTGTGGTATATTTGACAGACCTTATGTTGATATCAGCTCTACTATGGTTGACTTCAATCGTAGGCATGGTAAAATCAAACGCATTTATAGTCAGGTGAAAATTGTTGGTGTTTGCTCTCAATTTTACCCTCGAAATGGTAGTTTCTACTGTGTTTTTTTTGCGTGTGGATCATTCTTGTAAGTTTGTAGCGACCAGAGTTGCACAATATTTTTTGTTCCCATATTTAATTTTTCACCTGGGGGCGACCCCAGCGTATTGGTTAACATCCATACCTCTCACGCTTAAGTCACGAGTTCAAATCTCACCCCCGGACAAGTTACGAAAATATCCAAAAAGGTATTTGAGTGACTACGACGGGAGATGAACCAGCCCAGGGCTGAAAATCTCGATAATCAAGGAACTAAAAAAAAAAAAAAAAAAATTTTTCACCAAAAAATCTTTTTTCTGTATCTGTATTTAACAGCAGAAAATCTTGGCAAGAACCTTGCTTCAAACATTCGAATTTAGATGGTCTTATTCAGATTGTAGAAAGTTCGCAATGAACATTCTAAGCAATATAAAAGCCAGCTTCCCATCTGCTTGTTTGAAACACAGTAGTTTTCTCCAACAAGTTGCCAAGTCATGATCATGAAGTTTAACAGAACAGCCAATGAACTGCCAGAAGAAACTGCTGAAAGAATCGCTGGAGGAATGGCTACAAACTCCCGAAAAATACCTATAGAAACGCCAGAAGGAATTTCTCAAGCAATAGCTGAGAACTTTTCATAGAATCTTTGGGAAAAGTTTCCTAAAAAAAATATAAAGAAGTTATTTGGCAGTACACACACAAACTGACTTTCAGACTGTCATCTGTTTTCAGACTATCATCTAAATTATTTTCTTTAGCTTCATGGGCCTAAAGCTGAAAGCAGAATTTGTAAATAGTTGGGTCCTAAAATGTAGTCATTTTTATATTATAAACAACGCTTTTACTGAAAATATCATATTATTAAACTTTGGAACTCAATTCGTTCAAAATTGTTTGCTTAGAGTAATTGTTTTCTATTCGTTATTCTAGTTTATTACTACATGATCCGCGCCTTAACCCGGGAAATTTTTAACATTTGGTCCGAGAAAACCGGGAAAAAACCTGGAATTTGAAAATAAACATTGAGTGGTCACCCTGACTGAGTCAAAAGTTATTCCAGATAGAAGCCGAGAGGAGAGAATAGATTCTGCACACCCACGTTGATAATCTAACGTGGTCCGCATTAAAAATCGCAAAAACGTAGAAAATCGCCAAATCAACCGTGTATAATGTGTTCAAACGTTTCAGGTAATGAATCGCACATAAAATACGCTGCTGCTCGCAGTACCGTTTGAAGAATTCGTTTGCGAGCAGGATATCTTATCGAGCCAGCAAGCAACCAAACAGAACGTTGCAGCAAAGTTTCGTCACCAAAACTTGAGCTCGGAAATTGTACCAGCAGGTTTTGACGAAGTACCAAGGATGCCTGCTCATCGACGATGAAACAACCTACGTCAAAATGGATTTCGACAGCTTCCTGGCCAAAAATTCTACATGGCGACGGCAAGAGAAGATGTTCCTGCGAAGTTTAAGGTTGCATTTATAGACAAATTTTCCAAAAACTGATGATTGGGCAAGGGGTATGCAGCTGCGGAGCAAAGACTAAAGTGTTCGTGACGAATAAGCCGATGGACTCGAAGCTGTACAAGGAAGAATGTCTCAAAAACCGCGTACTACCTTTCATTAGAGCTCATAACGGTCCCGTGAAGTTTTGGCCAGATTTGGCGATCTGCCACTACAGCCGGGAAGTCATCCAGTGGTACCACGATAAAAACGTAGATTTCATCGATAAAAACATAAATCCACCCAACTGCCCGCAGTTCCGACCCATCGAGAGATTTTGGGCAATAATGAAGCGGAAGCTTAAGAAAAGTGAAAAAAACGGCTCGGGGCGCGACTCAGATGACCAGAATGTGGAACAAATATGCTAAGAACGTTGACTCCGGAGGTGTGCAGCGTTTGATGGGAGAAATAAAAAAGAAAGTGCGAATTTTCATTAGAAACGAAGCGACATGATTTTTTTTTAAAGTAAAGTGAATTACCTTTGTGTTGATGTATTAAACTTTTTTGTACGTCAATCCGTGAGCCATTTCACTCCTACCTCCGCTGCAGGCAACTCGAGCAGTCCCCGGCGGCGAATCTTCCCTACACCGACGGAGAGATCCCCGACGGTCTCATTCAACTGCTCGAATTCTGGACTACTGTGCAATGGAACGGATTGTCCAACCATATAGCAACCTCGTGACTTGTTGCATGAACTCCTATTTTCATATCTTGGATTGAAAACAATTATTTTAATTTGGTCACATATCGACCACAAGTTCGCTGCCCTAGTAGCACGTTTTTTTCCTTCCACTTCTAATTAGTTTTCTTCACAAAGAAAAAGTCCCAAAACCGCAAAAGTCCCATTCACCGTCTCCCTGAACAGACAAAGCACCAAACCAAAACAAAGCGAACCGAGACATCTAAAATGTAACGAAAAGCCACGCGTGGCCTACTAAACTGCGACTGCTCACTGTCAGTCGCTTGTTATCCTATCTCCAATATAGTCACTAGATTCATAGTCTGGCGGATACAATGACGGGAGCCAATTTGCACTGTCACTTGGAGGAGCCAATCGAGCATATCTAGAGTAATTCATGATAAGCGCCTAAAAGCCATTTGTAAACAATGACTTTCAATATCGATTTCTCTTGAATCTCGAATCACTCTCGTGAAATGAAAACAGAATTTGGTAGAAGAATGTTAGTTCTACCATATGGAGTAGCAGGGTATGGTGGGATTCTCGTAATTCGTGAGAAATCAACAATTAAAGTTATTGTTTACAAATGGCTTTTAGGCTCTTAACATAAATTGTTCGAGATATGCTCGATTGGCTCCGCCAACTGACAGTTCAAATTGGCTCCCGTCGTTGTATCCGCCAGACTATGAATCTAGTGACTATAATCTCCAAGCATCATCATCATCATTATCACCCCACAACAACCAAACCATCACACATCGCAACAAATCTGCAACTGCGCAACCCCTCGTTAACAATCTACCACCCACCGCCACTCAAACAACAACTCTCATCGGGCAGCCGACTGCAAAACGAGCTCCCGAACTTGTTCACTTTGCGGTTTTTGTTTTGATTACCGTTTCCTACCGTATGCATGTATTCATATTCCTCCACGTGCTGTGTTCTCCTTTGCGGTCGTTCTTCCCATGCGGTCGCTCGGTTGTTTGTTACGAACAAATGCGAGACGAAACGAAACCCATTCCGGTCGATCGGGTTCCCCCCGGCAATGGCGACGACGTGCGCATCATCCACCAACCGTCATCGTCGTCATCATCGTCGTCGTGACGATGATGATTATCGATTTTTCCTTACGATGGGACGGCACTTGACTTTTTGTGGGGCTTTGTTGGTGGCAGATTTTCATTCAGTACTCTGCTCGCCTTGGTCTCGTTCGGTCTCGTCAGTTGTCTGGTTCTCTGTCCTCTAAGTGAGGGGCTCGGTTCGCTTCGGGGTTGACCGTGAGAGGCGGAAGTGTGAAATCGTGCGGAACACTGCCATATGAAGAAGAAAAAAAAACGGTCAGGGATGTTGTAGGATTTTGTGTGTTACGAGTTTTAAGTTTTTGAAATATATTATTGGATTAGTAGGTAAAGGCAGGGCAATGTTCCAGTTTTTCGGCTGCAGTGGCTGGGAGTGAAAATAAATAAATATGGGCGGTAGCTAGTTGTGGCAACTGTGATTGAAGTCGAGTTTGTGCGCAAATTGTGTTGCGGGTACAAAATGTCCTGGAAGTTTCGTGAAGTACCGAAATCTGGGGCCGAACGAGCCCTGGATGCGTGCGACTACTTTGTGGATGAGGTCATTGAACCATGGAAAATACCAGGTAGGTTGGCCATGCGACTTGTCAAATGCATCGATCAATCCAGTGAAGAATGACTCTTAAACAAAGAAGAAAATAAAAGTGACACGCGGCCAGTCGAAGGAAAATTTGTCACCAACAAGTGGTGCAAAAAGTGGTCCGAGTTTCAGAGTATCGATTTTTCTCCACCCTGGTTTTGCTCCAGCTGAAATTGGAACGGGTACGGGTCATATCGGGTCATATCCTCTCATCACCTAGTCACAGGTCGGTCTTTTTTCATGTGGCAGAAGTAGTTCCAAAATGGACACATGCCTCCGAGGAGGCTGACATACTTGGGTGGCCGCCATCCAGTGGCAATGCACCAATGACTCAGCAATTATTGACCGACTGGTGGATGCTTTCAGGTGCACCTTGCGTGTGGAATTGGCGCCTCTTCAGTGTAGTAATCTAATTACTTGCTTGTGGGGCTTGTTGTTTGCTACCGTATGGGGGTAAGTGCAGGTTAGATAAATATAGTGCTAGAGATGATGGAATAATTTGATTTTCAGATCTAATGAGCTTACAATTTTTTGCATGAAGGTTTAGATTTTTTTCTAAGTTTCATGTAATGTACATTTACTCGGTTATTTATGGCATGCAAAAAAGGTTTTAACATCTAAATGTGGACGCCATTAAAATCCATTAACTTTCAAACGCGTTGAGTGAGCTTCATAAGCTGGACCCTTATTTACTTCCTCTTAGAAATGTCTTGCTCCCAATATATTGCTTCACTTGATCTAACCATCAAACTCGCTGCACGCCTCTGCGTCTTTTTGCGGCCGATTTCTATCCGAACTTCATTTTTGCTGGATTGTTGTCTGGCATTATTACAACATTCCACTGTACCCTTCCAGATGTAGTGAGTTTCTGAATACTGTGTTGGCCATAGAGTTATACAAGCATGTGGTTTGTTCTTCTCTTCTGTAACCCGTTTCGCATTCACCGTTAGAGATGATCTTATGAACTAGGGTTGCCACAGGCACAGATTCATCTACACACTTAATTATTTTTACCGGGATCGGTTAACAAATTACCTATTTCTGAACAGCTGAGCTCTCGATGGTCACCTCGGTAATCAATTTCAACTGCCGATTCCTCGGTACAGCATAATCTTTCGCGATATGTCGAAAATTGGCGATCTGATCTTGAAAATTAACTGAACAATCCTTGAAAAATAATCGTGGATTATACGCTTGCGTAGAAACTATAGACATTCAAATATATGTATTATGTCTGACAGTCAAGCAGGTCTAAATGCTTTAAAGCCAGCAACATGCACATCTTAGCATGTTTGGGAATGTGTTCAATTACTTCAAAAATTGTCTTGTCGTAATCAAGTCAATCCATACTGGGTTCCTGGTCACTGCGGAATTGGTGGAAATGATCGAGCCGATACACTAGCAAGACTCTGATCGTCTCATCAGTTCGTAGGACCTGAGCCCTTTTGTAGTTTATCTGCTTCTTTTCTTAGAATGGAGCCCAAAGCCTGGGAATCTTCGAAAGTGAATGAAAACTGGAACAACACTTTCACAGCTAGGCAATCAAAGCGGTTCATTACTCCAAATATTTCTACGACTCGCAAAATACTTGATCTTTCTAAAAAAGATCTAAGCATATATACTGGTATTTTAACAGGCCATTGTCCGAGCCACTATCACTTGAATGTGATTGGAAAACTTCAAGATGATTCATGTAAATTTTGTGGTATGGAAAAAAAAGACTCGGAACATATGTTATGCCACTGGCCGGCAATTGTTATTTAAAGAAGTCAGTTCTTTGACAAAGGGCTAATAGAACCCTTTGATATATGGAGAACAAATCCTAGTACGGTAGTGCAATTCATTCGAAGTGTAATACTGTGCTGGGATAATGCTCTACGTCAAGCGTTAACGACCACTCTTAACAATAGTGGTACTCTCACCTGACAGAACTAAAATATAGGGGATATATCACAATAGATCTAAAAAATGGTCGCAGTGATGAAAGTACCCAACAAGGAAAAAAAAAGTGATATAACCGCAAGGTTCACGTAGGACCGCGTTGGTTTATATTAACAATTGTATCATCTAATTCATACGTATACACATATGGTTGGTTAAAATAGTTCTATAATTTTGCTTTGACGTTTGTCCCTTCGTATAAATTTTGCTCCATACTGCACTTTCGTGATTCTCATTGGTCTAGATCATGCTATTCAACGCTAGTTTATAGCACGCGAGACGAATATCGAAATGATTTCTTAAAGGACGAATGGCCAGTTTTCAGTGGCCCGAAATTTCATTATTGCATTGCAGCCATGGAAAGCGGTAACTGTCCGACTATCTGGTCTTGCAAGACTCTGTCTCCTATACAACAACCGGGTGGACTGTAGTGAGTGTACAAAGCGCTGTCTGAACTACCAGCTAAGAGCTCGTGTCGAAAACTCAGGGAATGAAACTAAATGAAATTAAAAGAAGAAGTCAATTTGAACCATTTGTCACCCGTTTTTGAGGACCCGGATAGGGAAAAGCATATTTTCAACCTGTTCATACGAATATTTGTATGGGAAAAGTCGGTCATGTTTAAAAAATTGAACTACTCATACCAACAGCACTTAATTGTTATTTCAATACAATATGTTTGAAAGTTTTTCTAATCAAATGGTATGAATAAAGTATTTGTGTTCAATTGAACGAGAATTTTTAGCGAGAGTTATAACCGTTAACTTTTGCGTAACGCTCTAATTTTTCAAAATTTTGAAATGACACCTGGTATAGAAAACAGAAACGTAGTCCTACGTTAAAGAAACCGAACATATTACCACACCAATATATTCAATTACCGAGAACCTTAGTGTTATTTTAACAGTTTATTTTTGTTATTTATCACCAACAAATCCGCAAAATTAATGCCGAATATCTGTAAAGTCAAACACCGAACGACATGGTAATTTAGACCCTCATTTATGGCGGCGATAATAAAAAATAAGTTCACAGGCTAGAAATTTTTCTGAGTTCAATAGCCAATAAACTTTTTTCACTCCTATAAATTTCATACAAATGTACCAAAAAAAAAAAAAAAATTCCAAAATTTATCCCAAATGCAGTTTCAATCACAAAAATTCAAACTCCCCATTTGAAACCATTCACTGGATCGATCGAATTTTATTTTCACCAGTGGTGGACAACATACCGAAGTTCATTGCGGCTGCAAAAATAAAGGAATAGAACTGTTTGTTCTCAGGACTAACATCGCCATTAAAGACGTGAATTGCTTCGAATAAAATGCGGAAGCTATTCACGGTGTGGGGCGATCCTGGCGTAGTGGTTAGCATCCATACCTCTTACGCCAAGAAGTCACGAGTTCGAATCTCACTTCCGGCCAAGTTACGAAAACTCCAAAAAGGTATTTGAGTGACTACGATGGGAAATGACCCAGCCCAAAAGGCTAAAAATCTCGATAATAAAGGAATTAAATAAATTAAACATTCACGGTGTCCGTTGTTACATTTATGGAGCACTCTTTCCAAACAATTATACCTTCATCATTTTTTCAGGCTTCAGTTTTAGGCAAAGCATGGGTATTTTAGTGCACACAGCGGCACTATGCCTCTGTAGAAAAGATTAAAATTCAAATTAAGCAAGAATATTCTATATGGATTTTGTGCTATCTGTACCTTAATCAAACGATCAAAGAGTGAGGCAGCAATCAAGAAAAACCTTCTTGAGGTGCTGTTGAAATTTTTGAGGTACTGTTGAAATTTTCAACAGTACCTCAAGAAGTTTTTTATGTTTGCTGTCTCAATCTTTGATCGTTTGACGGAACGACCGGCATGAAGCAGCTTTGGATGGTAGTAACGTATAACCAGCTCGGATAGATAATGCCTCGCTGGGAGTATCATTGGATGTTTTGCAGCTTCGGGGCTATTCGAGTGACCCTCAACGCGCAGAATACCGTCTTCGCTGAATTGAAGATAGAACCAACGCAATGGTGAATTTCTAGCGACTGAGTTACCTTGTTGCAACGCCATTATTTCCTTCGCAAAGTGTTCCTGCTGAACCTTTCTTATGAGCAATGATTCCGCTTGTCGCAACTCGTTGGTATCCGTATATATTCCAGTCTGGCTCAGTTTGCCAATCATTCGTAGCCAGTAACCTGTAGATCGAATAAGTTGAGTATAATCCGAAAACTTCAGTATGTAATCCGAAACAAACGAGGTCTCCATTGCTGAACACAGCAGTCTTTCGTTTCTCTTGAGGTATTTAATCAGGGATAGGTTTCACCAAAGCTTCTACCTTCTGTTAAGGTCTGAATCTTGGTGACTCTATTCGCCATGAAAGTCGTCCATGTACCAGGCGGAGCCTTGATCCACTGCAGTACGTACGTCGAATCTGTCCAAAAGTGGACAAGCGCATTCGTTTTTAAGGAAATGGACACCTTCTCCCACAACTGTGCAGATAGGAGAGCACCTCACAGTTCTAGACGTGGCAGAGATTGAACCTTTAAAGGAGCAACCTTTGATCTTGACGTGAGTATATGAGTGGCAACTGTGCCATTTTGTTTTACGCTTCGCATATAGACTATGGTACCATATGCTACCATTGAGCCATCAGAGAAGCAATAGAATTCTACTGACCGTCGCTTAGATGGAATAACGCCTCGAGGAACGTGAACAGTGTTCAAAAGTGGAAGTTGTGCATGGTATTAACGCCACTCCTCACCCATCGTGTGCGGTAGTTGACCATGCTAGTTGCCATGCTAGTTTTTGGCCCCTTCATTTGCTAGAGTCCATAAACGTTGCATCAAGACCTTCGTGGTCGTGCTAGTAGCGCCTAGTAGCCCAAGAGGGTCGAAGAGCTTAGCTATGATGCTTAGCACGTTTCGTTTCGAGAACTGCTGATCAATATCGGGTGGTGAAATGTTAAATTGAAATTTAAAGCTGTTTTAACTTCTGCATTCTGATCCCAATTGAACCCTTCTACCGTAGATAAAGCCAAATTCTGCAGCGGAATGTCTTTCAGAACTCTTGAGCAATTAGACGCCTATTTCCTTAGCAGAAATCCTCCTCTTTGCAACATATTGTCAAGCTGGCACTGTAGTTCGATAGCGGATTCCACATCGTCGGCTCCAGTGATCACATCGTCCATGTAGACGTCGTCATCGATGGACTTCGCTGCCAAAGGAAAGTTCTCTCGTTCATCCTTGGCTAACTGTTGCAGCGTACGCATAGCTAAAAACGGCGCCGATTTTGTACCATAGGTTACTGTAATGAGTTCGTACCTTTCAATCGCTCTGTTCGGGCCTAACCAAAGAATACACTGTAGAGATGTGTCGAGTTCGTTAATCCAAATTTGACGAAACATCTGACGTCTGAAACCACCATAATCTACAGGAATCGGCTCCAAAGGATGATCGATCTTAGATCTTGTTGTACAACGGGCCCTTCCAATAGCGCGTCAAAGACCACCCTAACCTGAGTTGCTCCCTTTAACAGAGGATGATTCGCTTAGAATATTCTAGGGACGGCTCCCTTGCTCGTTTCTTCTGGCGAATAGTTATTGAAGGTTCCCACTTCTTCGCAAGACCAAAATCGTGACAAAATCTCTGCTCTGTCCGATAAAGCAATACTACATGAAAATCGTGAACCTTCAACCGGCGCACAGATTTCACCTGACGCAATCCAACCAAAAACCGTTTCGGTAAGTGAAAGTAAACCATCTCGATTCCCAGATTGGAAGAAACTGAAAAACGCTCAGATTCCTGGAACTGATATCTACTCTTCTAGACCGGAAGAACTCTGGATCTGCTAGCTCGATTCCTTGTGGTAGATTCCATCAATTAGTTTCACTGTTGTTGTAGGCAAACAGGCCGTTACATTCGGTAGGACGAGGAATTCCGTTTGCCTTGAATAATTTGACATTCGAGATTTAATTGTAGCCTTGATCTTACGAGTGACTCTCGTATTTGTTTGTCCTACTTCTTGAATCATGATATCTACCCCCTGACTGGATACCTTCATCAAGCTACTCAAACCTTCCGAAACAAAATTGCATTCCGAACCATTCCGATACCGTGATCCATGGATATCTTCAACCAGAATAATTGCCGTTGCTAAAATAATCTGAGGGGCCGTACCCTTAACCATATTAGAGGACATTGTTCGAGATATTCTTGGTTTTGAGGCTGGCGACACATTTGTTGAGTTTTCTGCGGAAGCTTCAGTTTCGACTGAGCTATGGTTTGAATTGCGCTCCTCTGATTTGAAGCACATAATGGTATGGTGCCTTGCATTACATTTCCGACAACTGTACTTCGACGAAAATTCTATGGCTATATGACCTCTCTTAAGACAGTTCCGACAAAGGAAATGGCCGCACAGAAAAGATTTCTTCTTAGAAATCGGCATCTTCAGAAAAACTGGGCATATGTGTAAACCATGTGTTTCGGAGCAGGATAAACATTTTCCGTTTTTAGACTGAGCTACATTGTGGTTTCCTTTTCTCCAATGACGTAGTGTCATGTTTCACCTCAGATTTAGCTGACAATATTTGTCAATATATTCCAATATTTGAATTCGACGTTGAAGGAAGTCGAGTAAATCCTTAACGGTGCCCCTTTCTTTAGCAGAAGCTTACTCTTCCCAATTCCGCCGGGTTATAAAGATTGGACTTGGAAAAAATGCGACACTTTGTTTTGGGTGTAACTTTTTATCGCGTGGGTAAAAATTAATGAAATTTTGGGTAATACTAGTTTAGAGTGTTATGTTTATGTGTGCAAAATTTTATCGCGATCTGTCAAGTAGTTTTCAAGATGCATTCGAAACAAGAAGAGCTACGCCAGCAAATCTTGGGCGCGGTGATCGATAATCCTGGTCAGTCGCACAGATGGATCGGCAAAAGGCTTGGAATCCACCATTCCACCGTGTCCCGCGTTGTGAAGATGTTCCAGGAGACGAAGACCATCGAGCGGCGCGCTGGAAGCAGCCGAAAACCGAAAACGGAATACCCAGAGAAGGCGCGGAAGATAAGGCAGTACTTTAAGAATAACCCGAACCTTTCCACCCGAGACGTGACCAAAAAGGTCAATTCGTCGAAGTGGTTCGTCCAGCAGACCATGAAGCGGGCTGGGCTACGTGTTTTTAAGGTCAGGAAGGCGCCAAACCGGACTGACAAGCTAAAACACGGTAGCCAAATGCGTGCGCGAAGCTGTACCGTGAGTGGCTGGTCAAGCCAGGCTGTCTCGTCATGGACGACGAGACATATATCAAGCGGACACAAACAAATCTCCCGGCCTCGAGTTTTTGTCGGTACGTTCCGCATGGAGGTTCCGGAAAAAGTTCCGGAAGAGAAAGATGGACAAATTCGCGAAGAAGTACCTGTTGTGGCAGGCGATCTGCAGTGCGGACGGTACAGCAAGCCGTTCGTTACAACCGGCACCATAAACGGGCAGATTTATCGAGAGGAATGCTTGCAGAAGCCTTTGCTGTCCTTCCCCTCTCACCGTAGTCCCACGCTGTTCTGGCCGGATCTCGCTTCGTGCCATTACGCCAAGCCTGTAATGGATTGGTACGAAGTGAAGGGCGTTAATGTAGTCCCGATGGAGGCAAACCCGCCAATTACACCAGAACTTCGTCTGATCATAAAGTTTTGGGCGGTAATGAAGAAGGAGTTGAAGAAAAACGGAAAAACATTCAAAACCGATGAAGTTTTGAAGAAAAACTAGGAAAAATTTTGTAAGGAATATGGACAAAGCCTCGCCCAAGAACTCATGAGCAGTGTTAAGAAAAATGTACGAGCATTCAGCTTGGGGGAGGAAATTCAATAAATAAGTATTGTCAAAACATAGCTAATATATAGTTATTTAATCCTTGAAAATTTGAAAAGCATCCGATTTAAAATGAATTTTTGGTGATCATTTTTGTGTGTCTCATTTTTTCCGAGTCTAGTCTTTACATTTTCAAAAGCTTGGACCGTGTCAGATGGTCTGGAAACTGGAAATGTCCATATTCAACACAAAGGAGGTGCCTGAACGAATAAAAAGATCAAATGTGTGATAAATTGAGCAAACAATTTCAAATGTCCCCTGCTTCAATGAACAGGCTTCTCAGACATGATCTGGAATGCAAACCGAACAAGAAACAACGGATTCACGGGTTCACGGAGCGACAAAAGCATGCCAGGGCTCATAGAAGCAGAAATCTTTTGGTTCGTCACGGTGGCTGCAATTTTATTTGCGGATGAAAAGCTCTTCCTCCTTCAGGACAGTCATAATCAACAAAATGATCGTGTGCATAGCAAAAAGTCTTACCGAATAACATCCCAA
>JASCZW010017104.1:0-17587 GCA_034211315.2 Aedes japonicus | reverse complement strand
TTGCATGGATTTCGATATTTCTTGAATACTGTGCTCTATGGCGGTAAAGTGTAATAAGGAGTGTATCGAAAATAAGCTATCCACAAACTTTCTTTCAAATTATGTTGAAAACCGATATTTTATTCATACAAAAAATTGATCCTTTATTGTACGAGGTTAAACTTGAACATAATGAAGACCGGATGAAATTTAAGTTTTGGGCTTTGAAAAAACATAGTGGGTAAAAGTATGAAAAGAAGTCGGCCTCACTTTTGACCAAAACCTTATGAGTAATGTCTATGGCAAAGTGCCCGCATTCGGTCATAATAAAGAGATCTAATAAACTAATGTAATAGAAATCTAACTGTAATGTTTTAGTTTATTTCCTTAAAGTTTGAAGAGAATACAATTAAAAATGGGTTTCTGGCGATAATTTTTGTTTGTTTAATTTTTTTTCCAGATCAGTCTTTAGTGCAATCCTGTTAAAACGTCTTACCGGTTCATAAAGAGGATTATAAGTGGACCCTACTCAAGAAGTGCGAACAAATTTTACTCAACATTTCGATCGAATTTCGTTTCTGAATCGGTCTGAATGAAGTTCAGAATTTACAACACATCCTCCTCAGATTGTGAGCTGATCTTCCTCGGTGTAGTGACTTGGCTTCGTCCAACACGTTACGGCAATCTTCGCAAACTATACGTGGGATTTACTTTAACCCAACTCTGGTTTGCATTTTCGTATCTTCCCTCGGTTATTGTTTCTTGCAGGGCTGGTAGCAGGTCACTTTTTAGTGACTTGGTCACTATTTTGAGTCTAGTCACTAAAAAGTCACTATTTGCATCCAAAAGTCACTAAAGTCACTATTTTTCGGAAAGTGATCACTAAAGTCACTATTTTCGTACCGCCGATTGTAAACAGTTAAAAAAAAATCACTTTTACCTTTTGTACAATAGTCAACCAAATTAAGCGATCTGGCCACACTACATAATGTCGAGAAATATATACCAAAAAAAAAAAAAAAAAACTAGATGCCCTGGCAAACGCTGTGCCACCTGAATGTCCTGGAAGGCCATCTTTCATTATGACATAATCTTGGGATATTCTATGCCAAACAAACTAGCTTAACTTTGTTTAGCCCATAAAGCTATTTTTACAATGGTAGACCTTAAGTTTTGAAGGACGGTTTGAATGACCTGAAACTAACAAGGTTATCCTAAAATGTCTGTGGACGTTTCAGAATATTAATAATAGGCTACGGTCACTATCGTATATCTTGAGTTCTGAACTCAACGTCAGTTTTTATGAACCTGAACATCCCGAGATAATCTGATAATAGCTGGTGAGCTTACAGAAGATTCACTGGATGTGTTTGAATGCATACCGTAATCTTTCGTAGATTATAAAGCTAATTTTACGGCTATAGATCCGAAATTCCGAACTCAAGGGCAGCTTTGATGACCTAGAACATCTCAAAATATCTTGTTATATTGGTCAACCTTAAAAAAACTCACTTAATTTGGTCAAATATATATTGTTACTTTGTTTAGTCCAAAAAGCTGTAGATTTTAATCTACAATTCAAGAATGTTAATTGAATATGTTGTAATGAATATTTTTTGTAACTTTGAATTGCCTAAAATTTATTGTTACAACTGTAAATCTTAAGGTCTGCCTGCCAAGACAGTTTGGATCACCTAGACCATTCCAAGGTTATCTTCTTGTGTATTTTTACGTTCGAAAATATTCACTGAATACACTTGAATACGTGACCCAAACAACTACTATTACTATCGTAGATTTCAAGTTCTAAACTCCAAGACCGTTTGGATAACCTAGCGGATCTCCAAGTTATAAAATAAAGACTGTTGACGTTCCAAAAGGTTTATTGAATGTGTTTGAATACATACGGTTACCATATAGCATAGCATAGCATTTACAGTTACACAATATCGTAGGTGGTGAAGACTTAATCTACTGTTAAAAGAACTATCATTTCCGGATCCTTTGTCGTTCGGTAAGAAACCTGGGGGATGATTTCGAACCCTTAGATACCAGACATGCGCCTCCAGTAAACTAAGTCAACCCTGGCCACGTCCTTGCAACTGTAGGGGAGTGGGAGGGAATGTTAGTCCAACACATACTTAAGAGAGACGCAGAGAACTCTACGACGCTTCATATGTGTCACAGGTAATGGAGTGTTAATAGGGAAAGGGTTATTCCTGGGATACGCTCGACAATACAAACGGTTACCATACATGCCTAAAAAATCGACTGTTAAAACTGTAGATCTTATGTTTTGAACTTAAGGACAGTTTGAAGTACCTAGAATATTGCAAGATTGTCGCATTATGTATGTTGGCCTTGCACACTATTCAATCGTTATAGTTAAATACTTATTGTCCCTTTGCACATTTTAAAAACCTACTGTTACAACTGTAGATCATATGTTCTGCACTCAAAGACTGTTTGGTAGGCCTAGATCATCCCCGTTATTCTCATCAGGTTTTTTTACACTCGAAAATATTTACTGAATATGGTTGAATACGAAGCGTAACTTTGTATAGCCCAAAAACCTATAGTTACTACTGTAGATCTTAAGTTCTGAACTCAAGGACAGTTTGGATGACCTAGAACATCATAAAGTCATTAAATAATGACTATTTCCTTCCAAAAGGTTCATTCAATAAGTTTGAATACATATCATAACCTTATATAGCCCTAAACGCTACTGTTACAACTGTAGATCTGAAGTTTTGAACTCAAGTACATTTTGGATGACCTAAAACCTGTCAGAAAGATACAAAAATATATAACGTTCATCAAAGAGAATCTAACAGTACGTATGCATATGTACAATATTCTTAAACAACGCTTTACACTATTAAGAAGGCATTTATTTTTTCTTACTGAGCTTCTTCATATTCAGGATGTTCTAGTTCGTCAATGCGGTCTTAAACTCATATGCTTTCTATATTTTCCACATAGTTTGATGGAAAACAAATTTGCCCAAGACAGTGTACACTTTTATTCAGCCTGTGTGAACTTGTTAAAATGCTAGGTGCTGACCTTGAGTACAGAGTACAGAATTGAGGAGTATTGGAACCAGTTGTTTACTAAGAAAACGGCTGTAGGTGAGCTTAAATACCCTAAGGTGATTAAGATAGGTGAAAACAGCTTCACATGGCAACGGCTCAAAAAAGGGATTGAAGCGCTTCAATAGTGCGTAGAGACTTGTCTTCGCAAAAACGAGCTGCGGATCAAGGCCGTGGAGAAAAAGAAGTTGCTATATTACAGGCTTTTTTTTAAAAAAAAAACAGCGGTGAACACTTAATTCATTTTTACTATAAATCAAATGTATAAAAGATTAAAAAAACACTTAAATTTGGAAATCAATTTTTAGTCACTATTTGGTCACTATTTGGTCACTATTTAGTCACTATTTTTATTATTTTAGTCACTAAAGTCACTATTATTTATCCATAAATCCGCTACCAGCCCTGTTCTTGGGACTGTGAGTTAATCTTACTTGATTGAAATTTATCGACTTCTGCTCAGAACGTTCAGCGAATCCTGCTTAAGACTTTGGAGGAATTTAGCTTTGGTTGATTCCTGTTTAGCATTCTGAGAAACCTTACTAGCTTTGGAGTATAAGTAAATTAAACTCAGGCTGTAAAAGTGTTTAGGATTTTGAACGACATTTGATCAGAATTCAGAAAAAAATATTTCTTGGGATTTCAATTTAACCATGCTATCAAACTGAAACGGCTTGCATGTACATGTAGATGCGTATCATATGGTTTGCGAAGATCGTACAAATCAATCGTATGCTCGATTTGTATGATTTAACACAACCCGTTATCAAATGAATTTATAATATGGAATGATCTCACAAATTATTCATATATCGTCTCTACCAAACGATGAACCAGTCAACGCCTTAAGCATAACACCCTAGATCACCATTGGAAGTTTTGCTTTTGGAGTACAATGGGACGCCTTTTGTGTATATTTGCTATAAAAACTTTGAATAGTCGAGAATAATAATAAATAATACAGAAAATCGGAAATGATTTGGGAATTTGAAAATTTGTCCGATGAATGTTACCAGAATTTCTGTGACAAATATTACAAGAAATCCCGTTACTATTTTTTAAAGTTATTAAAAGATTCCAAAAAAAATAAGCGGAATTACCAAGTCTGAAAAAATCTATGGAGAAATCCGAAAAAAACAAACAATAAGAACAAGAATAAGACCACAAACAGCTATCCCCCGCCAGTTCCCAAGACGATCTGCAGGAAGTTTATGAAATGATCAAAATGACAGATCGAGAAAAATAGTACAAGATGGTCCGAAGGAAGTCTACACAAAAGTTCATTGGAATTTCACAGAAAGTCACTTCGAATCTCGGTTACTGCAAGGTGATGGATTGTCGTGTTTGCTATTTAAAATTGCATTGGAGGGTGTGATTCGAAGAACGGGGATGGATAAGAATGGTACGATCTTCAAGAGGTCCGTTCAACTTTTTGGCTTCGCCGACGACGAAACTTTGAGACGATGGCGAAAACGTTTGTTTCATTGGTGACCGCAGATAATGACACCAGCAGAGAGCTCGAAAAGGTGCATTATGGGATCCAATCGGGCCCACTTTGGACTCCGAAGGATGCTAAGATCGACCAAAGTTCGCCGACTATACGGCAAAGAAACATGAACTTTGAGCGGAAGGTGTTGCGTACGATCTACGGAGAAATACAGATAGAAAACGCCACGTGGTGGGGGTGATTGAACCACGAATTGCGTCAGCTGCTGGAAGGACCTCCCATCTCTCAGGGCACTAAAATCGGTTAACTACGGTGGGCTGGGCATGTCGTAAGTATGTCTTACCAAAATGATTCTCGAAAACGAACCGACGGGTCTAAGTAGAAGAGGCGAGAATCGAAGGTTGATTGAACAAGTAGAAAGCGACGTCCGGACATTGCGCAGACTGCGAGGAATGCGAAATGCTGCCAAGGGAAGAACAGAATGAAGACAACTTCTTTATACAGCAGAGGCCATTATGGCCTTGACCTGGTTGATAAGATGAGTATGCCACTCCATTGACGAATGTTGGCAAGTACTTGCACAGGTTTTTGCTTTCCTGAATTGGTCCGTTTTGCTTGATTTCTTCTCCTTCCCAGCTGGACATGATTTTGGTTTGGAGAAGCAGCCACAGTAGCCATCCTTGTGGCAAGTGCGATTGCATTGCTTACTTTCATGATTCAAGAATAAGCAATCCCAAACGCTATGCATCTGGCCACATTGCCAACAAATGTGTGCGAGGTTAGAGTAGAGAGAGAAAGAGGGAAATCGTAACACGATTGATTGTCCAGAAGCGTCTCGTGATCAAAAGTTCGTACTGTTCAATCAGTCCAGTATTTCGGTTCAGTTGCCGACAGCATCTTTGAATTGGTTCAACTGGAACTCAAAGGATTTTCTTAAAGTTTTGGCGCACAGAGAATAAATATCATAACGAAAATGAATTTCATCGAATAATAGAATTTGGTGAGACCATTCCAGTTATAAAAAAAAAAAAAATTCGTGCTCGTTTACATCCATAACTACCTCGTTCTTGTTGCCAATTTCGTAAATATTCCGCTTTTCTAGACGATAATTCCATCGTCCATATTCAAGGTTGGATTTGGTGAGTTTGTTCTTGTTGGAAAATGACACTGGTTTTGCCGTGGAGGTACGTGAGTGCGTATTTGAGTCTTCGAGATAGCAGCCAATGGGCTCGTTTTTTGACCAATCAAAACAGTTTAAATTATTGTATTTCATAAACTTAAGATAGCTAGTGCAGGGCACGAGGACAAGACGCCACTGCTGGTTCCGCCAACCTTCTCAGCTTGACAAGTTATTAAGCTTTCCTCTTAAGCTCAATGGCGATGTCTTCAAGTTTCGAAACTTTGTTCTCCTTAGCCGAAATCCGTGCTCACAATGAGCGACTCACCTCTTGAGCATACTGTAAGCAATTTGCAAAGTAAACAACCAACCCACCTCGAAAGACAAGAACCTGTCTGCTTTTCAACCAGGTTCTCGTCATTAACACCCGTCCATCCAGCAACGCTCGGTGCAATTTAGCTTTAGCAATTTCGCCGAAAGAAGTCGATTCATAATTTCCTAAGAATCAGTTGCCGAGAGTGGATTGTGAAAAATTGCAAGCTGATTGGTTTCTAATTGTAAACAGCTGATTTGTGCTTTGATAATGACGCATTGTTCCCTTCGCAGACGTTTTTCGCTTCCATCAACCTTCAAGTGCCAGCCACCCACCGGCCTACTTGGATTGCTGTATGACTGAAGTGAGTGAGTCGCTGAGTGCGGAGAAGAAAAATACCCACCTCACTACTCAACTGCTTCTGCTGCTTCTGCCATGTTTGATAAGCCCGCAAGTGTTTACTGTGGAAATTGGATGGATTGATTCTTGATTCTTTTTTTTTCTCGCTTTTTCCTCTTCCATTCATATCGTAGTCGGCTGAACCAACACGTCGTCAATGTCGTCGTCGTCGTCGTCGTCGTCTTCACTTTCGCCAACGACGACGACGGCAAGCTGAAATGATGCGTGGTGTTGGTTATTCCACACGTTCCGCAGTGGTTTTTTGCAGAAAAGAGAAGGACAAAATCCACCCTAGAAGGGATGTAATTTGAATATGAAACCGAGTTAGCCAGTTTTTTTTTCGCTGCTGCTGTCGAGCTTGAAGCGATTTATGCAAAAATTCCCATGCGAGTGCTAGTTCTACGTTTCCACTCTGACAGTGGCAAGTGCGAGTTTGTGGCAACGCGGCGAACAAGCGCTCGCTCGGTATAATCAATCTTCTTGCTAAATCTCCGTTTTTATCGTGCCTGGTTAGGGTCATTCGAGGAGTTGGTCGTATATCACTGGTACGAGCTTGCGGATTTGGTTTTTCGTTGGAAACATTAGTTGATGGGCGTTGCATCAAGTGGGGGACTCATTTTCCTTTACTGGATGATGAGCCAAATGTTGATGGAATTCCTGAGTTTCACTTGTTGATAGAACGAACGAAAATACTATTTAAGCTAAGCAACGAAATTTTTCGTACGGCTTACGAATCCGTTCGTTGTTCTCTGCTACGAAACGGATTCGTACTCTTGATGATTTTCTCCAAGTTTTGCGAAGAAATCAAACAGTTTGATGTTATTTCGCAATGACGAAATGATTCGTAAATTAAATACGAATTTTTCGTATTCATTATTCATTCGCCCAAAACTGTCTGTTGTATGGAAGATTGCAAACGATTTCGTTGTTTCTGTTTACCATGGATTGCAATCGAACGAGAAGTAGTTTTACGCATCTCTTAAAATTCGTGATGCTTTTCTGAGTAATTTCGACTAGCATTCTTGAAGGAATCAAACAAATATTGCTGCAAACACATTTTCAACGAAACACCACACCGCAGCCATAAGCATCATGAGCAACGAGAATGTAAAGTTTTGTTGAAACGATACGAATGTTTCGTATAATTTACGTAGTTCAGGCAGCGCACAGTGGGCAAGAACTGATGAAAACTTAGGAAAAAATCTGTAACTTTTGTCGCTTTTAAGCGCGGCTTGTAAACAAGGCCGTTTCCGCTTGGAAATTGTCTGGGGAAGTAAGCTCAAATCATCCATATCCTTGTTCACAGAGCCGGTAGATGAAATAATTTCTATTCGATTCTTCAGGAAATTTTACATAGGATTAGCCTTATTTGGTTGATCTTGAGCCACTCCGTGCAAAGGTATCTATGAACTATTCAAGAATACAAGAGGAAGTGAGGTAAAACCAGCCATATCTTCGTTCACAGAGCCGTGCGGTAGTTGAAAAATCCTCTATTCGATATTCCAGGAAATTTCACATTAGACTAGTCCTATTTGGTTGATCTTGAGCGACTCCGAGCAAAGATATCTATAAATAATTCAATAATATGAGGGAAGTGAGGTAAAATCAGCCGTATCTTCGTTCACAGAGCCGTGTGGTAGATTAAATAACTTCTATTCGATTTTTCAGGAAATTTCACATTGGACTAGTCCTATTTTGTTGATCTTGAGCGACTCCGAGCAAAGATATCTATAAATTATTCAATAATATAAGGGGAAGTGGGGTAAAATCAGCCATATCTTTGTTCACAGAGCCGTGCGGTAGATGAAATAACTTCTATTCGATTTTTCAGAAAATTTTACATAGGATAAGCCTTATTTGGTTGATCTTGAGCCTCTCCGAGCAAAGATATCTATAAACTATTCAAGAATACAAGGGGAAGTGGGGTAAAACCAGCCATATCTTCGTTCACAAAGCCGTGCGGTAGTTAAAATAGCTTCTATTTGGTTTTCCAGGAAATTTCAAATGGGATTAGCACTATTTTGTTGATCTTGAGCCTCTTCGTGCAAAAATATCTATAAATTATTCAATAATATAAGGGGAAGTGGGGTAAAATCAGCCATATCTTCGTTCACAGAGCCGTGCGGTGGTTGAAAAAACCTCTATTCGATTCTCCAGGAAATTTCACATTAGACTAGTCCTATTTTGTTGATCTTGAGCGACTCCGAGCGAAGATATCTATAAATTATTCGATAATATAAGGGGAAGTGGGGTAAAATCAGCCATATCTTCGTTCACAGAGCCGTGCGGTAGATGAAATAACTTCCATTAGATTTTTCAGGAAATTTTACTTTGAAAAAGTTGAAACAGCTTCTATTCGGTTTTCCAGGAAATTTCACATGGGATTTGCACTATTTTGTTGATCATGAGCCTCTCCGCGCAAAGATGTCTATAAATTATCAAAAGAATATAAGGGAAAGCGGGGTAAAGTCAGCCATATCATCATTCACAGAGCCGTGCGGTGGTAGAAAAAACTTCTATTCGATTTTCCAGAAAATTTCACATGGGATTTGCACTATTTTGTTGATCTTGAGCCTCTCCATGCAAAGATATCTATAAATTATTCAATAATATAAGGGGAAGTGGGGTAAAACCAACCATATCTTCGTTCACAGAGCTGTGCGGTAGTTGAAACAGCTTCTTTTAGATTCTTCAGGAAATTTTACATGGGATTAGCACTATTTTGTGGATCTTGATGTCCATCAATTATACAAGAACATAAGGGGAAGTGGGGTAAAATAAGCTCTATAACTCCACAACCATATCCGTGTGGGGATTGAAACTAGTTCCGTTCGATTCCCCAGACAATTTCCAAGCGAAAATGGCATGTTTACAAGCCGCACCTAAAAGCGACAAAAGTTACAGATTTTTTCCTTAGTTTTCATCAGCTCTTGCCCACTGTGCAGCGTTAAAAGGCTCAAGGAAATCCCTGGAGTGTTTAAGGCGAGGCCGTGATTTGATTACAATTCCTTGAACTTTGCTACAATGTTGTGAAGATCTTCTTGGAAGGGCACTGAACTGTTTTCAATCTATATGATCTTTCCCGAAGCCCTTGGAACTCCCAACCAGTTTTCTGAATTTCCAAAAGGTCCCAGGACTGTCAGAAAGTTCACAGGGCTATCTAAAAGTTCGCAAAACTTTTGCGGAGGTACTCAGAGTGTCCAAAATGTTCCCACGCCAACCCAAACGTTCTAAAACTTCTCAAATAATTCCCAGAACTGCCAATAAGTTTACAGAACTTCGTAATGGTTCCTCAACTCCCTAAAAGTTATCAAAATTTTCAAAAAGTTGTTAGAACTTTCAGAATGTTTCCTTAACTAGCGACTGAATTTCGAAATTTACAATGTTAATCAAACTTTCAAAGTGTGTCCGAAGCTACCAACAAGTTTTGAAAACTACAAAAAAGACTCCAAAATTTTAGAAATATTATCAGAACTTTCAAATGTTCTCCAAACTCTCAAAAAGTTCACAAAGCTTTCTTGAATCTTCCAAATGCTCCAAGAAATTAATAAAAAAAAAATCAAGCTTACCAAGAAGATTCTTAAACTTCCGATAGATCCAAGAATTTCCAAAAAGTTCACCGATCATCCAAGAATCATCAGAAAATTCAAAAAGTTCGGAATGATCAATAATTTCTCGAAATTTAAAATATTATTAGAACTTAAAAAATGTTTGTAAAGCTCGCAGCAAGTTTCCAAAGTTTCTCCAAAATTTCGAAAAATATTCTCAGAACTGCGAAGAAACTGAAGTCAAATCAAATGACCGATATGAACTCTCAAAAAGTCACAAAACTTTCGAGAAACTTTCAAATGCTCCCAGAAATTAAATTTAAAAAATCAAGCTTTCCAAGAACGTTCTCAAACTTCCAGATATGTCTCAAAGTTTCCAAAAAGTTCACAGATCATCCAAAAACCATAAGAAGATTCAAAACAGTTCTGAAAACTTCCATTTCCCGAACTTTAAAATGTTATCAGAACTTTTAAAATGTTTGTGAAGCTCGCAGCAAGTCTCCAAAGTTTCTCCACAATTTCCAAAAAATACTCTCAGAACTTTGAAGGAACTTAAATCAAATCCATTGACCGATTTGAACTCTCAAAAAGTTTACAAAACTTTCGAGAAACTTCCAAATGCTCCCAGAAATTAATATAAAAAAATAAAGTTTTCCAAGAAGGTCCCTAAACTTCCAGATATATCCCAGAGTTTCCAAAAAGTTCACAGATCATCAAAAAATCATCAGAAAATTCAAAAAGTTCGGAATAATCATCAATTTCCCGAACTTTGAAATGTTATCAGAACTTTTAAAGTGTTTGCTAAGCTCGCAGCAAGTTTCCAAAGTTTCGTCAAAATTTACAAAAACTATTCTCAGAACTGCGAAGAATCTCAAGTCAAATTGGTCAATGAGTTACTTGTTTCCAAAGTGAATTGCAAATTGTGAAGGAAAAACCATCAAAACCTGTGGAGGCAGACCACCGTTTCTGTTGTTTGGCGCTAGGTGGCGTTGTTAGTATTCATGTATCGGCAAGTGCTGAGATTCTCATAGGAAATTCTATGACCAACAACTTGGTTCAGGACCGTAGAATGATCTGTGTAAGTTTCAAAAAGTTATTTGCAGTTTATTGCAGTGGCATGCTTTTAGAAAAAGATTCAGAGGGAGATTTTGTCATTCTATGGTACAATCAAGGTCGTGAAGAAATATTTTATTGCTTTTGGGGAAAACTTTCAAGGTTTATGAAAAAAAAGTCTTCATACTTCTGAAGAAGGGTTTCGGGATAGCTGCAGCATGTTTAATACGCCCTTTGGATAAAACTGTTTGGTTCGTCAGAAAAGTCTTTCAATCTCTTCAACTTCTCGAAAATAACTTTCAAACTTATAAAAATTATGAAGAACTTATCAAAAACTTTCAAACTTATAAAACTTATGAAGAAACTATTCATTTTTTTGCAGGACAACTTTTGATGGTACTTCCAAAAATCTCTGAGAACATTCAAATAGCTCCCGGAGTTCCTTGAAAATTTTCTGTAAATATTCTCAGAAGTTCCAAAAAGAAGTTAAAAGTGAACTTCCAAATAATTATTGAAATTTTCAAAATGTTTTCAGAGAAAAAAAGTTATAAGAACTTCTTGAGAATTTCTAATAAGTCCCAGTACTTTTAAAATGTTTGCAAAACACCAATTAGGTTTTCAAAACTTCCCAAATATTCAAAAAACTTCTCCTTTCAAACAGTTCTCAGAACTATTCGAAAAATCTAATTACTTTCCACAAGTTTTCAGACCTCCTCAAAAGTTCCCAGAACTTTGAAAAGTTCTCAAAACTCCCAAAAGTGCCATAATTTTCAAAATGTTTCCGGAAATACCAAAACTGTTCCAGAACCTCACAAATATTCCCAAAACTTTCAAAAAGTACCCATAGCTCTCAGAGAGTTCCTAGTATATCAGAAAAGTTTTAGGTTTTACCAAAGGTTCCTTGAATCTTCAAAAAGATTTTCGGAGTTGTTCAAGGGAACTGTTCCTTAACGTTTTAAGAACCTTCAAATGATTTCAAAAATATCCAAAACAATCTGGAAACCTCAAAATGTTCCCAGAACTAAAAGTAAAAATCCAAAATGTAGCAATTACAGCATTTTCAAAAACTCTAAGAACTTCTCAAAACTTTTCAACTTCACAGAGCAACTTCTCAAATATTCTCAAAACTTCCAAAAAGTACCCATAGCTCTAAGAGAGTTCTGAGTACGTCAGAGTAGTTTTAGAATTTACCAAAAGCTCCCTGAATTTCAAACAGATTTCGGGGGTTTTCAAACAGTTCACAGATCTTCCAAAAGTTCTCAGAGCTTCCTTAACGTTTTAAGAACCTCTAGATGATTCCAAGAATTTCTAAAATATACGAAAACCTCCAAATATTCCCAGAATTGAGCAAAAGCAAAAAAAAAAAAAACAAAATGTAGCAATAATTGAATTTTCAAAAGTTCCAAAAACTTTTCAAAACTTCTCAACTTTATAACTTCACAAATATTCCCAAAAGTACTCATAGCTTTATGAGAAATCTTAGTAAGTCAGAGATGTTTTAGGATTTACCTAAAATTCCCTGAAATTTCAAAAAGAGGTTTCGGAGTTTTTCAAACAGTTCCCAGATCTTGCTGAATTTCTCAGGGGTTCCTTAACATTTTTAAAACCTTAAAAGATTCCAGGAATTTAAAAAAAGGAAACCCTCCATATGTTCCCAGCATTAAAAAAAAATCCAAAATGTAGCAGTTACTAAGTTTTTAAAAATTCTAAGAACTTCTCAAAACTACTCAACTTCACTGAGCAACTTCACAAATATTCTCAAAACTTCCAAAAAGTATCGATAGCTCTCAGAAAGTTCCTAATTCGCCGGAGAAGCTTTAGGATTTACAAAAAGTTCCCAGAACTTTCAGAAAGATTTAGGAGTTTTTCAAACAGTTCCAAGACCTTCCAAAAGTTCCCAGAGCTTCCTTAACGTTCTAAAAACTTTCAAATGTTCCCAGAATTAAAAAGATAATCCAAAATATAGGAATTAAAGAATTTCAAAAGCCCTTAGAACTTCTTAAAACTTCTCAACATTATAAAGCAACTTCACAAATATTCTCAAAACTTCCAAAAACTACGCATAACTCTAAGAGAGTTCTTAGTAAGTCAGAGATGTTTAAGGATTTACAAAAAGTTCCCTGAACTTTCAAAAAGATTTCGGAGTTTTTCAAACAGTTCCCAGAGCTTCCTTAACGTTTTAAAAACCTTCAACTGATTCCAAGAATTTAGAAAAAAAATATAAAAACCTTCAAATGTTCCCAGAATTGAGCAAAAAAAAAAAAACAAAATGTAGCAATAACTGAATTTTTAAAAGTTTCAAAAACTTCTCAAAACTTCGCAGTTTTATAGAACAACTTCACAAATATTCCCAAAACATCCAAAAAGTACCCATAGCTCTAAGAGAGTTCTAAGTACGTCAGAGAAGTTTTAGAATTTACCAAAAGTTCCCTAAATTTTCAAAAAGATTTCAGAGTTTTTCAAACTGTTCCCAGACCTTCAAAAAGTTCCCAGAGCTTCCATAACGTTTTAAAAACCTTCAATGATTCCAAGAAATTAAAAAAAATAATGAAATCCTTTAAATGTTCCCAGAATTGAGCAAAAAAAAAAACAAAAAGTACCAATAACTGAATTTTCAAATGTTCCTAGAACTTCTCAAAACTTCTCAGAACTTTGCAAAACTCTTTCACTTTTCACCTAAATCTTTAAAAACGTCTTCAAAACATCTTAAATTTTCCCGAAGATTCGAGGAGGTTTTCAAGTGTCCTCAAAAAAAATAATCAAACAACCGACAGGTACTCAGATCTTTTCAAATTTTCATAGAACCTTTTAATAATTTCAGAAGGCCCGAAAAGACCCCAGAACTTTCAGAAAATCTATATAGCGTCCACAGAGGACTTACAGTAACCGAAGCTGCTACCAAATGTTCAGAGATCTTTTGGAAAGTGCGAAAGTCCGAAACAACTTCTAAAAAGTCCCTTGAACTTTCTGGAACGCGCTTGTAGATTACCTTCTAGAAATACGAAAAATCTCTAGAATTTTATGAAAGCCCGAAGAACCTGCGAACAGTGTGCTGAACTATTTGAAAATTCATGGACCTTCGCAGAATCCGCCGGAGTTAGTAAGTGAAGACCAGTCAAAAAGTTGAATCTGTCCAAGTCTTTCGTTCAGAGAGCCAAGGATCGGAAAGGACTGCATACGTACAACCTGCAGAAGGCTCCAAATCGTGAAGAACGGCAAAATACTTTAGGGAAGTCAAGGGCCCGCAAACTGTACACCCAGATGCTGACGAAGCCTCTTTGTCTCTTCATGGATGATTAGACTCACGTCAAAGCGGAAGCTTCCGGGACTACTGTTCTCCACCACCCAGCACAAGTTTGATGTTCCCGAGGAAGTAAGGAAGCAGAAACTTTCAAAGTTTGCCAAGAAATACATAATTTGGCAAGCGATCTGCTCATTAGGCAAACGCAGTGAGCCGCTCGTCACTACCAGCACTGTAAACGGGGAGATCTACCTCAAGGAGTGTCTACAGAAGCGTCTGCTTCATCTGTTCAAACAATCTGAGGGTCCTACGATCTTCTCGCTGGATCTAGCTGCGTGCCACTATTCAAATGTTGTCCTGGAGTGGGACGAAGCGAAAAAATGAGGGCGTCTAAATTGTGTCGGAATATGACTTTCCATCTAAAACAGAAGATGGATGGATGTATGTCCAGTTATTGGCCACGTAGTATCTGGAAGCTCTTGACTTCGGAACAAGTTTCAGAAGCCTTGGAAAAGTGGTTGAATTCTGGTAGATGGTATAGCTGAAGCTGATAAGCTTAACAACCTTAACAAGCTGAAAACAAAATACATGAATGGAAGAGACTCACGAGAAGACAATGTTAGCCTCCTACCGACGAGTTCGTGTATCTGGACTCATTGGTGACCGCCGATAACGACACCAGCAGAGAGCTACAAAGGCGCATTATGGCTGGCAATCATGCCTACTTTGGACTCCGAAGGACGCTAAGATCGGACAAAGTTAGCCAAACTACAAAGTTGACCATCTACAAGACATTAATTAGATCGGTAGTTCTCTACGGCCACAAAACATGGACATTGCTAGTGTCTTTGAACGGAAGGTGCGCGTACGATCTACGGTGCAGTGCAGAGGGAAGGGCGGAACGTGGAGGAAGCGAATGAACCACGAACTGCATCAGTTGCTGGGAGAACACATCGCTAAAATCGACTACGGTGCGCTGGACATGTCGTAAGAATGTCGGGTGACCACCCTGTTAAAATGATTCTCGAAAACGAACCGACGAGTACAAGAAGAAGAGGCGCGCAACGGGCAAGGTGGATCAATCAAGTAGAAGGTGACCAGTGTGGCCTCTCCGTAGACAGCGAGGCTGGCGAGGTACAGCCACGAACCGAATACAATGTAGACAACTTCCGTGTCCAGCAGAGGCCACACCGGCCTTGGTCTGATTGGTAAGGTAAGGTACCTATAGAATACAATAACAATACTTCTCTATCTTTCACGGTGCACTTTCGTGTTTATCATTTAATCCCGAAATTTGCAGATCAACATCGATGGAAGCTAATATCCGTAGCCAATATTAACTAATTTATAGGCCAACTAAGAGAAAAGATCCAAAATAAACTAGATGTGTATCGAAATATTGAAATATTGGAACGAACTCACCTATCGATGAAATTTAACTTTTTTGCTATTCTTTTAAAAATCTTCATCTGAACATTTTTTTAAATTGCTCCGATGTGTTAGTTGCCATATTTATTTGCGTTTTTCTTTTTCTGCTCAGTGCATTAGAGCACAGTTTTGAGTTTTCACTGTTTTTGTTGACCTTATAACGTACGCTTTCAAAAGAAATTTTGTTTACTCAACTAAGCGCAGTCTTTTTGAAGCTATGGCTCGTTGAACAAGTCGAACTTAGGTCACGTGACGCCTTTGATAGTTGATACCGATACACTATTAAGGGTTTTCAGAATACTTATGAGATTATTTAGACTATTGTTAGATAATTTAGGGTAGTTCAATCCATTTCAAATCAGGTGATCTCCCAAAATTCGAGCTCAATTGGTTGCAAACTCGAGCTCATCTAGCCTTTTGATTTCCCGGTTGAATTAGGCCACTGGAAAAACGATATGCAATAGGTCCCAGACAATTTCTCACAATACCATTCAGATGTTCTTTGAAAACATTTCTAGGACTCTGGATGAGTATGTTTGGAGTGGCAGTTTTTTTTTATTCCCCTCTTTTATTCCCCAGTTTTATTTTTATATTAGTTATTGATTTTAGCGAAGTGTACGATGGGAGGTTCTCACAGCAACTGATGCAATTCTGTATTCGTGGTCGCCTTCTCCACGTTCCGTCTTCCATCTGCAATCCATCGCAGATCGTACAGCACTTTCCGTTCAAAGACACCAAGGGCGCGTTGGTCCTGCACTAGCAATGTCCAAGTTTCGTGGCCGTAGAGAACTACCGGTCTTGTAGATGGTCAACTTTGTAGTTCATCGAACTTTGTTCGATCTAAGCGTCCATCGGAGTCCAATGTTAGCACGATTGCTAGCTATAATTCGCCTTCGTATCTCTCTGCTGGTGTTATTATCGGCGGTCACCAATGAGCTCAGATACACGAATTCGTCTACAACCTCGATTTCATCACCGTCGATCTGAACTCGTGGTAGCCTCTTCCCTTCATGTATTTTGTTTTCAACGCATTCATCACAAGCCCAATCCTACCAGCTTCAGCCTTTAGTCTGGTGTACATTTCCGCCATCGTCGCAAAGTTACGTGCTACAGGCTCTTAGAAGTAAAGAGGTACTTTTTCCTGTCAACTTGTATCCGTAATATCCATTATAAATTGTATAATATCTTGATGAGAATACTGTCATAGGTCGAACAAGATGTAATGAAAAGGAGCTAATTAAACTACGGTGAAGATATTGTGATAACCCTTGTTGATCATGTGGGATATCATAATCATGTAGAACATCAAAAACTATATTCAAGGATAGTTTTGAGTTCCTTAGGTATTCTAGAAAAACTGTAGCATGTCTATAACAGTGTCATTATTTCAACTCAAAAGTACGGTAGAGGCATCGTAAAAAGCCTTGTGGATCATGTAGAACACAGATCTTTATTCAAGGATAGTTTGGAGTTCCTTAGGTATTTTAGAAATATTGTTATAGGTCTATTTCAGTTTGATGATGTCTCGTGGGACTTATTCAACTCATAAGTACGATGGAGGCATCGTATATAGCCTTGTTGATTATGTAGAACATCAATATCTGTATTCAAGGACAGTTTGGAGTACCGTAGGTATTCTAGAAATACTGTAACGTATCTATTTCAGTGTTATAATGTCCCTTGGGGCTATTTAAGCTCATGGGTATGGTGGAGAGATCATGAATACCCTTGTTTATCATGTAGAACATCAAGATCTGAGCTCAAGGACAGTTTGAAGTGTCTTAAGTATTCTAGAAACATTGAAACATGTCTATTACAGTGTTATGATGTCCCGTGGAGCTATTTCAACTCATAAGTACGGTGGAGACATCGTAAATAGCCTAGTTGATCATGTAGAACATCAAGATCTGCATTCAAGGATAGTTTGGAGTACCTTAGATATTCTAAAAAACTATAGCACTTATCTATTA
>JASCZW010017103.1:0-17587 GCA_034211315.2 Aedes japonicus | reverse complement strand
GGGAACTCGGACTGCAGGGGTAACTCTAAGTGACCAGTATGGTAAGAAATCCTCAGAATATACTCTGAGAGACCTGGTTTTGCCAATCATAAAATTAGATGAGCCACAAGCCTGGTTTTGGTAAAAAAATTATTATGATCACTTTCTCGGAACAACTCAAAATCCCGCAGGGCCAGTGGCCTGTATGGTCAGAAATGTTCATTGATGACATAATTTTGTAAAATCATAAAAGTTGATATGTCGCCTTCCAGGTTTTGGAAAAGATTTGAATATGGCGAATTTTTCCGGAGGAACTCGGATACCGCAAGTTCTCTTCTAGTGGCCAGTATAGGCAGAAATCCTCAAAATGTCTGCTGATGACCTAATTTGGCTAAATCATGAAGTTTGATATGCTTCATGCAATATTTCGGTAATATTTTGTCCACCATTCCAGGACAGGTACTTACCCGAGCAAGAGACAACAGCATATGAATACCTAATTTTGTTCTTGATAACTGGCCTTGGTATTCAAGAGCTCATATTAAGAGGTAAAATACCTAAGCAGAATACTTAAGAAATGCAAGCAAAATGTCTCTCGAATAACAAAACTTGTTATTTTGGATACCTGGGAATACCTGAAGGTACTATTTTGGTATAGTCTTGCCCTCAATTTGGTATTCGCATGACATCCCGAGCAGAACCGAATAGCTTGATAAATGGCCTTGGTAGTAAGAAGCTCAGATTAAGAGGTAAAATACCTGAGAATAATACCATAAAATTGTTTCCACAATGTTATGCAGACTACCAAATTGAGGTAAGACAATACCAAAATAGTACCTCTAAAGTTATTCCCAGGTATTCAAAATAACAAGTTTTGTTATTCGAGAGATATCTTTGCTTGCAATTCTTAGGTATTTTGCTTAGGTATTTTTGTACCCCTTAATCTGGGCTCTTTAATACCAAGGCCAGTTATCAGATCAAAACTAGGTGTTTATATGTTGTTGTCTCTTGCTCGGGCCGAGCAGGAGAAAATAGCCCTAACAAAAAAAACTGCCAAAAAAAAAATCTAATAGAATTACCATGCAATACAATCTACAGTATGAACAATTAATAAAAATTGTTAACAACGATAAGCTGACAATAGGAGTTATTGTCCCCACAATAGAATCTAGAGTTAATTGAGACATCGACTATAGAAAAGGAGGCTATTGTGTATCTTAACTATGGAAACTAAATTGTATTGTTTCACAATTGTTGAAAACCCTAGCATATTGAGTGAATAGTAGATCTATATTACAATAGATCTACTATTCACTCAATATGCTAGGGTTTTACAGACCAGATATTTTTTTTGTCAAATTTTGGTAGAAGAGTTAGTAGCTGATCGAGTGAAGTGGAGCTGAATCGATATTTTGAATCACCCTAACATACATATATTATTTGCACTAGCAGATGTGAAAAGCTGTGTTACAAGAGCTAAAGTTATGAACACGATTATGAACAACAGTGTACTGGTCAAATATATTTGACATCAAATATTATATTCCTTTTAATCAAATATTTCTCAGAGATAGCCAAATATTTGACGCACAATCGAACATGAACGAAGCGAATAAGTTCTCATCGAAGTGATTTGAGCTTAATATTCCGTTCCATTAGATGTTGTCAAATTAAGATAAGCTGAGAAATGTGTTCAAATAAAGATTGCAGTCATTTTTCGCCAGAAGACAAAAAAGAGCTTAGATAATCTCTGAAACATTTACAAAATAATTCTTCACTGCTGCCCGAGATTAAGACACCTTCCACCAAGGTGTTCTTCGATTGATTTCAATTTATCGCCTCTTCGAAAAAAGATTTGTTCAAGTTGCTGGGAAATTAGATGTTTGATGTTATGTTGCTTTGTCATCTCCGAAACTTCGTTCTCATTTGCACCGAAACGGAGGGACAGAAAGAGATAATTTGAACACCGGAAGGTAAAAAAAACTTCCCATCGTGTGTAAATGGTCACTTATCAGCCCAATTCAATTAAATCAAAGACGCTATCTCCGGACACAATACCCGTGCACAATTCCGCCAAGTCATTGTCAGTCATAACATCCGTCTGTCTGTCTAAACTTGCCTGTTTCCTAAATCGGGTGCAAGTCCTCAGATAGCTATATTTTCCAATTACCTTGAACAATCCAGTTTTTAAATCGCAAAGCTGCACAATATGTTGTACTCGTGGACTACGCGATAACAATATTGATGGTAATCATTACCACTTTCAATTGATACTTTAGCTAGAGAACCATCAGTCTCGTGTCTATTGTCGGCAGAAACGCGTGGCACCAATCCACCGTCCATTACTTTCGACAATGGCAGAAAACTGTTTCACTACCGTTCCCTCGGTAGAGGCCTACTTTTCCGGTTTGTTTGGCTTCCTACGTGTGAATAATAGAACATTTAATAATACAATTTTCCAACCGTAGAAATATTCATCACCGCTGGCAGATGCTTTTTAGTGATTTCCCGCAATTTTGTTAGTTCTGCAGCCGTCTTGTTCTGCAAAAATGCGAAAATTATCGTGGATCTCTACGCAAAGAATTGCCAGGCTGAGCTTATCATCGCTAATGGAATCTATACGGTATGGAATCGGAACAATCAAATAAATATTCAATTCATTCTCAGACGCAATCACCGCGTTCAATACTTTCCAACAGGTGGTGGTGGCATTTTGCCCCTATTCGTTGGCCGTTCCGTGGCTGTCGGAGATATTCAATCTGGCGACACACATCGTTTCTCATGGTGTATATTTGCATTGTACAGGTAAACAACGTACCGATAGGTAGTCGCTCGGTGATAGATATGATTGGCAAACGGTTGAACTAGTTGTGCGTTGACTGCTTTGAATTGAAATGAAATGAAAATTCGCCTACAGGTATATCCTAGTGGCAGCCGGTGGGCATGGCGCTTTGAAACAGATGTACAGAATCCAATACCGATTGGTTGAAAAACGGAGGACGACTGAGGAGTTTGCTGCATTGGATCTTGTGAGTTTTGCTTCTTATTGATTAGCTAAGGAACGGTGAAGTTGTACTTATTTACCTCGATCGCGTGGGCTCAAAGCCTTGAACTCAGGGCTGGTAGCGGGTTTATGGATAAATAATAGTGACTTTAGTGACTAAAATAATAAAAATAGTGACCAAAAAGTGACCAAATAGTGACCTGGATAAAAGTGATTTCCAAAATTTAGTATTTTTTTGATCTTTTATACACTTGTTGTATAAGCACAGTAAAAATTTACTAAGTGATCACCCCCGTTTGCAAAAATGAATAATACTGCGGTGCAGTGTCACTTTTTGTGTTTTTTTTTTGTAAAGAAGCGACGAAATCAAGCGACTTTTTTTTCTCCGCGACCTCCTAGACTTGGTCCGCAACTCGTTTCTACGAAGAGGGGTCTATACGCACAGTTGAAACGCTTTCCAGCAGGTCTGTGCTAGAATTATTTCTGACATATCGTGCTTCCAATTCCTTTTTTGAGCCGTTGCCATGTGAAGCTGTTTTCACTAACTTAAGCACCTCAAGGTATTTTGGCTCACCTGTAGCCGTTATCTTAGTAAAAACTGGTTCCAATACTCCTCAATTCTGTACTCTGTACTCAAAGTCAGCATCAAGTGTTTTAACAAGTTCCATTCGTTCATAAGAAGATCATAGTTGACCTGAATCGGAAGAAACTTGGCGATTTTCACAACATACTTAGAGCTTTCACTGTATGCATCCAGCTGGTGGGTTAAGGCATTGGCAATATTTTATAAACGAGTTCTGCCAACCAGACTTTTGACCTGGGAACACATCTTTATTTTCTATACTGGGGTACAATTTAAAAAAAAAATCGATTGCGACCGTCACGAAAAGTGGTCAGGTTTTGAGCATTAATATCTCAGTCATTTCTCAATTGGTTTTCAAAAATTTTACACCAATCGATCGGAAGTATTTCTACGCATCAATTTCAATAGAAAACATTGTTGATTTCAGGCCACGTACTATTGAAAAATTTATAAATATTGTCTTAGAAAGTAAATTAACTCCCTTCAGGTCTTAGGGGTAATGTATGACCCCAATGGCTGTATACAATCACACAGTTTGAATAAAGTGTACCTGTCTTCGGCAAATTTGTTTTCCATCAATTCTTCTATCTGGAAAATATAGAATAAATTTATAAGAACATCCTGGATATGAAGAAGTTCAGGAAGAGAAAAAATAAATGCCTTATTAATGGCGTAAGCCGTTGTTTTAGAATATTGTACATTTGTATCAGGGTGACCACTCAATTTTTATTTTCAAATTCCCGGTTTTTTCCCGGTTTTCTCGGACCAAATGTTAAAAATTTCCCGGGTTAAGGCGCGGATCATGTAGTAATGAACTAGAATAACGAATAGAAAACAATTACTCTAAGCAAACAATTTTGAACGAATTGAGTTCCAAAGCTTAATAAAATGATAGTTTCAGTATAAGCGTTGTTTATAATATAAAAATGACTACAATTTAGGACCCAACTATTTACAAATTCTGCTTTCAGTTTTAGGCCCATGAAGCGAAAGAAAATAATTTAGATGATAGTCTGAAAGTCAGTTTGTGTGTGTACCGCCAAATGATTTCTTTATAATTTTTTTAAGAAACTTTTCCCAAAAATTCTATGAAAAGTTCTCTGCTATTGCTGGAGAAATTCCTTCTGGCGTTTCTATAGGTATTCTTCAGGAGTTTGTAGCCATTCCTCCAGCGATTCTTTCAGCAGTTTCTTCTGGTAGTTCATTGGCTGTTCTGTTAAACTTTCTTGTAATGACATTTATGGTGGAATCCCTGAACTTATGAAGTTTTGTGATTGTAAAGGAATCCCTGGAAGACACCTGAACGAACTAAAATTGCTGAAATAATTCTTGGAAAAAACGCTGATTTATTGAAGAAATTTAAGAAATTTTATTTGCACGAGTTTCATAATCTCGTGTATTCAATTCTTCACGTTAAATATTCTGCAAGGGTTTTGTAGAATTATTTATAAGTTTTGTCTAGAATGTTTGCAAGGATTCTTAGATATAAATCTCTAAACATTTCTTCAAGTATTCCGCTGGAGCAGTGTTTTTGAAGTTCCTCAATCGATTGCTCCACAAAATTCGACAGTTTCGAGTTTCGTATAAGGATTTCTATAAAAATATTGTTCTTCTTATTTAGAAATAGCTTCATGCATTCATGCCGAATAGAAGAATTGTTATTCGAAGCATAATATTTTGAAAGTGATTTTTGGTTATCTTTAATATCATATAGCCGTGCGAAAACCTATATATCGACATGGAATTTTCATAAGGAATTTTCTTCCGCAAATTTCTTGAAAATGCAAACTTACTCAAGTAAACTACAACTTCTATTCTAAAGGACCAGATCGATGGCACGATTACAAAAAAGGCTTGTTGGCTGTCGATCAGATGGAGCATCGGTAATGATGGGTTCTGACCAATCCGTCAAAAAGCTGCTGAAACGTGTCAGTTCTCATTTGATAATTATCAAATGTACTTGCCACTTTTTGGTTCTTTGTGCAAGCTGTACATGCAAGAAGCTGCCACTGGAACAGTTGATGCAAGATATTTATAGTTACTTATCATGCAGCCTCAAATGATCCATGGAATTCCAGATAATACAAAATATCTTGCACAGATAAAAAGAAACATTGAATTTTAAATGTTATCTAATGCACATAAGGAGAATGCTAGATATGACAGAAATTACTGGGATAATTCGTGTAAATTAAAGCTGGATATCGCCTAAATTGCGTCTATTGTATGGAAGATTTCTATTAATTGCAAGCAATATCGTTGTTTACGCTTGCTTTGGTTTAGAATTCAACGAGGCGAAATTTTATGCGCCTGTGAAAATTAATTATTTTTTTCTGTGTGGATTTGAAGCATCGTTCTGCATCGATCTGCCACCAAATGGCTATCGTTCAAGTCAGTTTTCAACAGACACTGTACACTTTGAAGGAGTTCAATTCAATTTCTAAACAATATCCGTAGTTTTACGAAAAATATGAGATACAGGCCATCGAAGATCATGACTTGGAAACTTAGAAAAAAACTGCTGTGTTTCAAACAAGCAGATGGGAAGTTGGCTTTTCTCTTGCTTAGAAAGTTCATTGCGAACTTTCTACAATCTGAATAAGACCATCTAAATTCGAATGTTTTAAGCAAGGTTCTTGCCAAGATTTTCTGCTGTTAAACACAGATTTAAAAGATTTTTGGTGAAAATTAAAAATGGGAACGAAAACTGTTGTGGCAACTCTGGTCACTACAAACTTACAAGAATGATCCACACGCAAAAAAACCACAGTAGAAACTACCATTTCGAGGGTCAAATTTAGCGCAAACACCAAAAATCTTCACCTGACTATAAATGCGTTTGATTTTACCATGCCTGCGATTGAAGTCAACCATAGTAGAGTTGGTATCAACATAATGTCTGTCAAATATACCACAAACGTTGAAGGTTTGAAGATAAACGTAGTAAATTTGACTGAAACTTCATGGTAGTTTTAAAGATAGGCGTAGTCGAACATAAATTCCCGGTTTTTTCCCGGTTTCTCCCGGTTTTTTAGAATTCCCGGTTAATTCCCGGTTTTCCCGGTTTTCCCGGTTCTGTGGCCACCCTGTTGTATACGTATAATCAAATTCTCGTAGATAATCGTTTAATATTTTTGTATCTTTCTGGGATGTTCATCCAAAACGTACAAGAGTTCAGAACTTCAGAACTGTCCTTGAGTTTAGAACTTAAGATCGACAGTAGTAACTATATATTTTTGGGCTATACTAAGTAAAGCTACGTATTCAACCATATTCAGTGAATATTTTCGAACATAAAAAAACACCATGAGATGAACGGGGATAATCTAGGGCATCCAAACTATCCTTGAGTTCAGAACATAAGATCAGTTCAGTTGTAACATCAAGTGCTTGAAGTGTGTAAAGGGACAATATGTTTTTAACAATATTGATTGAATAGTGTGGAAGGCTTTCAGACATAATGTGACAATCTTGGGATATTCTAGGTACTTCAAACTGTCTTTAAGTTCAAAATATAACATCTACAGTTGTAAAAGAAGTTTTTTAAGTTATATATGGTTACCATCTATATTCAAACATATTTAATGAACCTTTTGTAAAGTCAACAGTAATTACTTTATAACTCTAAGATCCCCTAGATATTTCAAACTGCTCTGGAGTTCTTAACAAGAAATTTACGGCAGTAACAGTAGTTTTTTGGGGAATACAAAGTTAGGTCACGTATTAAAATATATTTAGAATATTTTCGAACGTAAAAATACATAAGAAGATAATCTTGGGATGGTCTAGGTCATCCAAACTGTCTTGGCGTTCAGAACTTAAAATTTACGGTTGTAACAGTAAATTTAGGCGATACAAAGTTACAATAAATATTCAAACATATTCAATTTATATTCTTAAAGTGAAAAAAAAAAAAACATTATAGAAAAATATGACATGTTCTAGGTCATCCAAACTATCCTTGAGAACATAGGCCCAACAGTTGTAACGGAAACGAATATTTTGCAAGAACAACAGACATTATGAGATAATCTTCGGATGTTCTAGGTTATCCAAACTTTGCTGGGATTCAAAACATTAAGTTTGTAATTATATCTAAAAATCATCAGCTTTTTGGACTAAACAAAGTAACAATATGTATTTGACCAAATTATGTGAATCTTTCGGAAGGTCAACTGATATAACGATATATCTTTGAGGTTCATAAAAATTGATCTTGAATTCAGAACTTAAGATATACAGTAGTAAACTAGCATTTTGGGCTATACAAAGCTACGATAAATATTCAAACACATTCAATGAATATGATGATACGTCCACAGACATCATAGGATAACCTTGCTAGTTTCAGTTCATTCAAACTTTCCTTCAAAATTTAAGGTCTACAATTGTAACAATATCTTTCTGGGCTATGCAAAGTTGAGTTAGTTTGTTTGGCATATAATATCCCAAGATTATCTCATAGTGTCAGTTGGACTTCCAGGACATTCATTGAATATATTTGAATAAATATTATAACATGTTATAGAGGATAAAGCTACTGTTACAACTGTACATTTTAAGTTCTAATCTCCTGGGTTGTTTGGACGACCCAGCCCATCTCTAAACCAGATTTCCTTCTTTCATCAATCATTTCTATGTTATTCAGTATCAAATCCAACAGAATTCACCAAATTGCTTGTATAAGTTACGCCTGAAAGGACAGGTAGAAAGTTCTCAATATTGATTAAAATGTCCTCTGTAAGTGAAGTATTGGCATGCCACACATTGGGCTTACAAACTCTAACGACGATGGTTCGCACCAACCTTTCTAGATCAGCGTACATTAGATGTATGAGTGGTTCTTCCCTCTAGAAGAAACTTAAGAAAATATCATTGAAATATATTAGTTATCAATTGCTTGTAAACTTGTAAACACAAATTCTTAGATCAAATTCTACTTAAAAAGTTTTACAACTTTGCCAAAAAAAGCCCTTTATTTAATTTACAATTCATTCCTACTTTTCTCGACTATTTGGATACCAAAAGAGTAGTCCGCTTTTGCAAAACTGAATCTAACAAAATATTTTTGAAACAAAGTGAGTATAAATGAAAAATGACTTTATTATTTTATGTAGTTTCTTAATTGGACAATTTTGTTTGCAGATTGGATAAACGTTTTAAGTTTTCACTACTATCCCGTTCGATTCATCATGGATTTCACTGGGTTTATTTGTATAGAAATATGAAAAATTATTATGAAATAGCAGGAACATCGTAAACACAATGAAAGATATGCTATGCGACCACGTGCGTCGCATTCAAGCTAAATATAGAGTGCTGTGACCGACCAGCGCTCTGCATTTTCAATTCAGGTAGAGGTGGGACAGCGTTCGCCAGGGCATCTAGTTTTACTTCTCGACTTTTATGTAGTATGGCTAGATCACTTAATTTTGTTGACTATTGTACAATAGGAACAATTGATTTTTAAAAATATTTTTTACAATCGACGGTGCGAAAATAGTGACTTTAGTGACCATTTTCCGAAAAATAGTGACTTTAGTGACTTTTGGATGCAAATAGTGACTTTTTAGTGACTAGACTCAAAATAGTGACCAAGTCACTAAAAAGTGACCGCTTACCAGCCCTGTGAACTGCATTAATTAGATAAACATAGACATGATCGATTCATAGTCGATCATCCTTTACTTAGTTGAAATTTCAAGCGTTTTGTTTATTACAACTAGCTTATTACCGGTCTTCAACTTAGTGTTCAAAATGTGCTTCGACAGTTATTGATTGAAAGTTTTTGTTTCCAGTACCATTTTTACATAAAAACAATTCCTCTTCGAAAAACTTTTAGACCAGACCGGGAATCGTTCGCAATTACTTCCAGTATAGCTTTGCTTTGTAGGTACGCCATTGCACTATGGTCCAGATCACGAATTTACAAGGAAACATGCTCCCAGCACCTAAACTGGAGACTTTACAGCAAAGTGATGTTCTACAACATGGTTTGCATCACTAATGCCCATTTTTTTATGTTGGTAAAAATTGAGTGGTCTCCATTTTCACGGAAATATGTGAATTTACGTGGAAATCACGTAGCTCTTACGTGAATTCCACGTGTTTATTACTGGTTTTTCAGTGGACGAAAATTACATGCGTTTCACGTGGATGTGACGTGTCGATTTTTTTGAGTGCAATTTTCCCTCATCAAGTTAGGGTGTACCATAAAAAATGTTTTTTTTACCCTAACTTTTTATTTCAATTTCCACCGTAAACTTGTGTTGCGACAAGTTGTAGAACTTTATAAAGGCCCGTACTTTGATATATTAACTTTGCCGCTAGCTTCAATCAATCGAATAGTTATTGAAGTTTTTCTGAAAAAAATACGCCCTTTTCAAATGTTGATTTATATGATTGGGACAAAAATAAAATAAAGACGTTGATTAAAAGGACAATTTTTATTGTTCAACATACTGAAAACTAAAGATATGTTATTTCTGTATCTTGATAAAATTACATTTGAATCTGGAATGGTTTTGAAGAAAAACTTCAATAACTATTGATTGGTTATGGCTAGCGGCAAAGTTAATATTTAGAAATACGCCCCTTTAAAAGTTCTACAGCTCGTCCCAACACAACTTTGTGATGGAAATTGAAATAAAAAAGTTAGGACAGGAAAACTTTTTTTATGGTACACCCTAAGTTGACGAGGGTAAAGTTGCACTAAATCGGTCAATTTTCAAGCTACAAAAAATATTTATACATGAAATTTCCATGAAATTTTCTGCGCTACAACTTTGCCAAACAATTTAAACGTCTATTTCTGCAAATAAAAAGTGAAAATGTGGACCACCCTAATTTTAAGCAACATAAAAAAATGGGCCTTCGTTTTTATTTCAAGATTCACCATCATTTTTCTGATGGTTAAAAATTGACCGATTTAGAGCAACTTTTCCCTCGTAAACTTAGGGTGTACCATAAAAAAAGTTTTTCTGTCCTAACTTTTTTATTGCAATCTCAATCGTAAAGCTGTGTTCGGACAAGTTGTAGAACTTTTAAAGGCGCGTATTTCTATATATTAACTTTGCCGCTAACCAATCAATAGTTATTGAAGTTTTTCTTCTAAAACCATTCCAGATTCAAATGTAATTTTATCAAGATACAGAAATAACATATCAACATTTGAAAAAGGCGTATTTTTCTTGAGAAAACTTCAATAACTATTGATTGATTGAAGCTAGCGGCAAAGTTAATATACAGAAATACGCGTTAAAAGTTCAACAGCTCGTCCGAGCACAACTTTACGATGGAAATTGAAATAAACAAGTTGGGACAGTCAAACTTTTTTCATATTGCACCTGGTTGATGAGGAAAATTACTCTGAATCGGTCAATTTTCAAGCTACAAAAAAATTATGAATAAAAATTCCATGAAATTTTCTGCTACAACTTTATCAAGAGTGTAAACGTCTATTTCTGCAAATAAAAAAGTTAGTTTATGTATTTCCGTGAAAATTGAGGACCACCCTAATTTTTACCAACATAAAAAATGGGCCTTAGTGATACAAACCATGTTTTAGAACATCACTTTGCTGTTAAGTTTCCAGTTTAGGCGTAAATTCGTGATCTGGACCATAGTGCATTGCCGACTAGCTAAGAAGGAAGTTCGAATGGATATCGATTGTTTTGCTTTTTAGTGTAAAATGAAGAAAAATGGGCTAACTAAGCAACTAACTACCGTCTGTCCAAAACAAAAGAGACAACAATCGATACCATGGAAATTTTTCGTTCGTAATGAGCATTGTACAGGAAAATTTCGGCGGCACTTCGAAGGAGAGCTGATTGTTTTGCTTACGCTCTTCGATTTAGTTGCAATTTGTCTCACGATTCATGTACAATTTGTCCACAAAAAATGGGCAATTCATTTCGAGCGTAAATCACGAACAAAACCGTTCTTTATTTTTTTTACAAAGCTTCATGGTAAAATTAGCAGAAAAAAACATTCATCTGCTTTTTGGGAGAACTTTTGATGTTTTCGCTGAATTCCACCCATCATTTCTTGCACAGTACTACTCTCCATCTAATCTGCCTTCTTTTTTCAGCATTTCTACAAATCAGAAGACGTTTTGATTGTTTTGCCACATTTCTTTATTTTACGCTTGCTAATTGCCCAATATTTTTCGATGGGAAAAAATCTGGACAATTTGGTGCATTAATACTTTTGTCAGTACAATCGACATTATTTTGCTTATATCGTTCTACGACTTCAATGGCTATAATAACAGCTTACTACAACGCAGCCAGGTCTTCACGGAACCTTCGCGCGGTTGAATGAATGACAACATTCTTTTCTGAAGACACTTCTCTTTGTCACTTGTCCACTTATAAGCCCTCCCAAAAAAACCTTTTTCCACAATTGGAGATACCTTGCTACATCATCAACTTGAATTTATCTGCAACGACATATTTACGTTTGACAAGGTAAAATGTTCGACCCGGGATTTGTTCAAAGTCTATTTGCATGCAAGATTCATTGTTCATCAAAATACATCCGTTCTACAGTATGTCCCACAAAAAAAATGCGAATATCCATACTTCAGATTCCAATGAGTTTTTTTCATAGAAAATGATTAAAAGAAATCATATTTTTTAGAATCATTACACGGTGTTCAGTAAGTTCGGATACGTCTTTAAAATTTGTTGAAAAATGAAAACATGTTTTTTTATTTTTTGGATTTATGTTATTGAAAGCTATGTTTACAAGGAACGTTTACAACATTTCTCTTGGAATGACTCCCCTTTGTACTCCTTAACGAGCTTCAAACGTTTCTCGAACGCGTCGCAGGCGGCACGCACGGACTGCATGGGCATTTCGTCCCAGATTTTGAGAATTACCGTCTTGAAATGATCCAAAGTGCTGACCTTGTATTCGTTCAGCTTCGCCATCATATAGGACCAAACAAAAAGTCGAGAGGATTCAAGTCCGGGGAGCTGGGAGGCCACAAAGTTTTGTCCAGAAAGTCGGTTAAATTGTCCCGACACCAGGCTTGAACCACATTTGCCGTATGGGCTGGTGCACCGTCCTGCTGGAACACGTAGTGCTCATCGCCGTAGAGGCTTCGGAGACTGGGGCAACAACCTTTTCCAAAACCTCAGTTTTGTAGTACGCCGCGTTGATTTTGACGTTTTTTTCAATAAACACCAAGGGTAAGCTACCACGTTTGCATACTGCCCCCAAGCCATCACTGCATGCCTTTAGTATTGGATTCAGGAATGCTGTCCCTCGATGGCGCCCACACCCGGTCATTTTGCAATATCAGTGCGGCTGCTGCAGCACGAACAGTTTCTCGTCCGAAAAACAAACTCCTGACCAGCGTGCCGGAGAGAGGATCCTCTTAGCTCGATCCAACCGCTTTTTGCTGGTAGCCTGGAAACGCCATGGACCTTACGTTTTTTGTAAGGCCTGAAACCAAGGTCCTTGGTGAGTATGGTGCGAGCGGTTCCAATGGAAACGTTGAGATCTGCAGCCGTTTTCCGGATTGAGCGGTTCTTTTGCGCCGAATTCGCTCCTCACGATCTTGATGACCCGTGGCGTCCCTGCTGAACGCGGCCGACCGGATCTCGCACGGTCATTGGTCGAGGACGTCTCCCGGTATCGCCTGATGGTCGTACAGACAAAGTTCCGCTTGACCCCATGCGATTTCAGCAGCCAGAATATATCGCCGGGTCGCTCACCGTTCAAAAACGCTTAATTACGAAGTCCCGATACTCTTTCATCGCGCGTAACAAACGAACAACAACTAACAGAATGTCAACACCGCGCACATTCGGTAGCGCTATGAATGAAGCTAAAGCTGACATCCAATACCAATGCAGAATATGTACATGGCGCATACCTACGCAATGATGAACACTTGTATTCGAACTTATTGAACACCGTGTATTAAGCCTTTCATTATTATATTACTCAATATGTTCACCAGTTTTCTCGATCACTCTTCTCCAAACGGGGACGGAATTGAGAGCATACCTTCAATGTATGAGTCAGTCATCGAGTGCCCATGTCTTGGTAATGGAAGCTTTCAGGGCGCCAGCACTGGTGAAAACGTTCACAGGCCTTAGCCTGAACATATGCCCATATTAAGTAATCCAAAGGATTCAAGTCCGGGTTGCTAGGAGACGAAATGTCCTTTGGCCAAAATTCCATGTTTTCCTTCAGCCACGCTTGAGTCCTTTTTGAGGGCTGACACGGTGCTCCGTCCTGTTGGAAAATGACGTGTTGGTGTGCTCAAAAGTTTGGCTTTCATCCATGGCAGAACGTGCTCCTTCAAAATGTTCATGTAAACCTCGGTATTAAGTTTTAATCCAGCTTTGATAAATATTGGAGGCATTTTCTGCCATTGGACGGAACTGCCCCGGAAACCCATGACTCCGGCCGGATGTTTGGTTTGTGTTAGATACGGAAAATACGATGATGGTATGCTTCTTTTTTAATGCTAGCACCAAACGTTTCGAGCGCCCCAGCCGTAGTTGTTTGATTCGGTCAGTTACAAGGTGGCGCTTTACACTTGCCCTGGACAAACAGTTCAAGTCATCTTTGACCAACCGTTACTTGGTAGTTTTTGAAATATCGACTTCCTTTGGCATTTTCCGGATCAATCTGATAGGATTTCACCTCACTTTGTCTCTCACTAATCGGATGACTTTCGGTGTGAGACCGGATCGTGGACGGCCTCTTCCCGGCGTCCGTGGACGTGGTACATCAATGAGTGAACGTTGGATATGGTAAACGGTAGCCAGGTGGTATCCTACATCGTTACAAGGAGCAGCAAACTAGTCACAACCTTCTTTGCGTACATTTTTTCAACTTTGTTATTCTCGCGAACTATTGTTTTGTTTACATCGTCTCAGAGTATGCAGTCAGATGATTTCACATATGCATTAAAAACAGTAAAAATAATGTTTAAAGTTACCCAAAAATAAGTACTGAAAACTTTCGCATTTTTTGTGGGACATACTGTTTTTGGTCAGTACTTGCTCGTACAACTTCCTTGTACGTGTTTTGGCAACCAGCTTTCGTTTCAGCATCCTGTTGAGATGTTTGCTGGCTTGGTACGACTTCTCGTATACAGATTCGCCGAACTGTACTGTCACGCCCGGAGATCCCAGGATTCTTTTGCACTGCCCTGATAATCTTTGCTCGTAGGTTCCGGTTGTATGTTGCACTTCTACACTTGTTTTGTTTTTCGCTCGGTCCAACAATAGTGTTTACCGTTCTCGTTTAAGCACGGTATTTAGCGTCGATTTTGGAAATTTGAGAACCTTTGCGATCATTACTCCTGACCACGTTGGGTTTTTTGCGTTCCATGTTCGATAAGGTTGATAATGTGTATAATTCTTGATGAATCTTAATTTTTACCTGATGATGATGTTGAAATACTACCAACTATTGTAACAAGGAAACTTTCCATAACAGTGCAATAATCTGAAAAACTATTTGATCAGGATTCTATTGTTGTTTGTGATCATCAAGCTCCTATATGAAGGGCCAAAAACGTTTGGACGGGCCAGTAAGCAGAGACACTAACGCGAAACCCGCGAATATAGGGAAGAGAATCTCCTTCCACAAGGAAATTCACACCCACAGCACTTGAATCGACCGAGCCCTCGATTGACAGAATAAACTCAATAGATGGTGTCGAAGAGCCCACCATCGTTCCGCGAAATGTTAACAATAGGGAGGAGGCAGTTCCATGCTCCCTTTCCAAATCGTTTTACTTGAGTGCCCAGATGGTCCCTCCTATGATAGGGAAGAGAACAGTAGAAACAAGATAAAGCATTAGTAATTAGTAACATGCTAGTATGTGAGATTGTCATGGTCATCACAACGGCCTTTCAGAATGGTTCAATGGATGCATATGAGAGATCATTTCCGATGAGTTTCCACTGGTTTACTCCATTTCATCACGTTTATTTATAGAAACCAAGAAACAAATTCCCTACGTGTTACATTTGGGAATATCAGGACGATGATCTTCCATCGCATCTTCAAGTGATCATTACACACTGGTTATTTGGCTCAGGCACAGGTGACTTGCTATTTACTATTTCAGCATCATGCCGCCAGACGGTGAGAGAAGCAGACAAGCAATCACAGCCTGTTGCATTCCGAACCAACCTTCAAGCTTCTTAGAATCGATATTTAGCAAATTTCCAATCTATTAGCAAATTTATCAAATCACGTATCACATTAAATATTCTTAGAACCCTCATAGACGTTGAATAGAATTTGCCGTTGTTCCATCTTAAATTGCCATTGGCGGATTGTCCAAATTGGAAATAAAACTTTTCGAAACCATGGCAACCGATAAGAACCGATGAAGATTGATTCAATTTTAAGGTATATTAATTTACTCGCGAGTTAAAGGGTGATACGGTCAAAATTTGGTCAAGGGAAAACGCGTGTAAATCGGTGAAATCGTTTATTTAAAAATCAAATCAAATTTCTTTTCAAGTTCAATTAGTATAAAATTCAGAAAAATATTCAGTTAGGCTTCCGCTTTTCCAAACTCGAATTGCCGGGCCTTACGCTTGACCCTGCCATCAGATTTTGTACAGCCACCTTGTCCACCTTCTTCGCCGCAGAAAGCCAGTTTGCCTTGAACTGCTGCTCGTCCTTAGCAGTTTTTTTGGTCTTCTTTAGGTTCCGCTTGACAATAGCCCAGTATTTCTCAATTGGGCGGAGCTCTGGCGTGTTGGGAGGGTTCTTGTCCTTGGGAACCACCCGCACGTTGTTGGCGGCGTACCACTCCATGGCCTTTTTACCGTAATGGCAAGATGCCAAATCCGGCCAAAACAGTACAGAACAACCGTGTTTCTTCAGGAAAGGCAGCAGACGTTTATTCAAACACTCTTTCACGTAAATTTCTGGTTGACAGTCCCGGAAGCTATGAAAATGCTGCTTTTCAAGCCACAGGTACAGATGGTTTGCCAAACCAGATATTTCTTTGCGAATCCTTTGACAGTTTCGTGTGCTTGAAAATATCTGCTACCTTTCCCTTCCTTTGCCGTATAAAACTCCTGTCCCGGAAGCTGCTTGTAGTCGGCTTTGACGTAGGTTTCGTCGTCCATTACCACGCAGTCAAACTTCGTCAGCATCGTCGTGTACAGCCTCCGGGATCGCGCTTTGGCCGTCGTATTTTGTTTATCATCGCGATTTGGAGTCACTACCTTCTTGTAAGTCGATAGTCCGGCTCGTTTTTTGCCTCGATGCACGGTTGTAGACGATACACCCAGCTTATTTGCGGCATCTCGGAGAGATAGGTTAGGTTTCGCTTGAAACTACCGGCAACTCTCTTTGTCGTCTCAGCGGCTTCCGGTTTTCGATTTCCTCGATCCAGACTTCCTGGCTGTCGACAAACGTTCCTCAAACACTTTAATTACATTTGTAACGGTTGATTTGGCAACTTTTAGCGATTTTGCCAACTTTGCGACGAGTAGCTCGGATTTTCGCGATGCGCGAGCAAAATTTTGATACGCTGCTCTTCTTGCTTGGACGGCATTTTGACAACTGAAGAGTGAATTCCAAAATCAAAATAGGAGCAACATTCTACTACACACACACCTTCAAAATGAGGGGTGTTCAGGTTTTTAAATGCAAAATTGAAAGAAATACGTCAAGTTGATATTGACCAAATTTTGACCGTATCGCCCTTTACTCTGTGTATCAAAGAAACTAGTCGAAGTAAAAGCTGTCTCAACCCTAATAACAAACAATCCTCCCGGATCGAAACGCTGCCGCAAGTTTCCTCGCTATGGTGACAACTAGAGGCGCAACAGTAATTATAAAGAAACGGCCAAGTACTAACTGAAACGGACTTTATCAGTATGTTTGTTCCCATTAGAACTTTTATACGTTTTCTTTTTCTCCGACAACACCAGCACATCATCAGGAAGCGCGCGTGTAGACAGTTTGTTTGACAGTGCAGGATTTGTAGATCCTCGCCATTTACTGCTCAGCTCCTTTGTCACGAA
>JASCZW010017102.1:0-17586 GCA_034211315.2 Aedes japonicus | reverse complement strand
GGAAGTTTTCCCTAAACTTATGCATCTGACATTCCTGGGAAAAACCTCAAAAACTCTGAAAAGTCCCAAACTTCTAGGAAACCCTCTTCTTCAAACTTTTTTTTTAATTCCTTTATTATCGAGACTAAAGGAACGAGCCCTGGGCTAGTTCATCCCCCGTTGTAGTAACTCAAATACATTTTGTGTATTTTCGTAACTTGTCCGGGGGTGAGATTGAAACTCGTGACTTTGGCGTGAGAGCCCCCTACTTCTTTAAAATTCTCCTGAAGGTCTGAGGGGTTCTCTCTTGATTTTCGAGGAAGTTCTCTTCTGAACTTCTAGGAAGTATGATCTTGAACATCGAGAATGTTTGGTCGTTATTTTTTGCGATATTCCTGCTTGAACCTTCAACAAGTGCTTCCTATACTTCTGAGAAGTCTCTTCCTGAAACTCTGGGAAATTTCTAGGATGCGCTCTAATTTCTGGGTACTATTTTTCTATACTTCTAGGAATCTAACACGAGGATAAATTTAACTTAACTTAACTTAACTTAACTTAACTTAACACGAGGATAAATTTCCAAATCCTAAGTGCAAGTGTATCATTTGAGTATAATTGCGTTTAGAAGTACTTTAGAAAAAGATCAGAGCTCTGAGGTTTATTTTAACAGCTCGTGACTTAGTTTTACTGTTGCTCTGAGTCTCACTTTGACAAATGACTGGGTTTGAGAGCCAATGTTAGGATCAGAAAAGTAATAATATTCAAAGGAGAGTATAAAATTTACTATTTGTTTTCCGACCCAGTTTACAAACTAATCGTTAGGAATCACAGGAAGAAGTCTAACTTGCATTGAGTAGCTTGGTAAAGGGCTATGTGCCTGATCGGATACTACCGTTCAATGCCCTCTACTCGTTTTCAAACTTAGATTTTTCAATTTCAAAGCCTGCCGTTACCCTATACGGAACTATCAATACCCTTTCTCTTCATTTCTATTCGTTCTAGCAATAAATTACTGTCCACTTCTAGAGCCACGTATGGAGATGAGAAATTATCTGCTTCTGACAAACTTCATCAAGTCGAGGAAGTTACGCAAACTTCCAAGCAACTATCCAGGGATGGAAGAAGTCCTCAAAGAGTTTCAAGAGTCTCGGAAGGACTCCAAAGTAGCAGTCTATGAAGCAAAATGAACCACCTGGAAGGGCTCTGTCCAATCGGATGCTCTTTGACCGACTTTGCTTCACCGACTACGGATTCAATGCAGGTATCACCATGTACGGGCTCATATGGGAAATCGACCAAGGAAAATGCCAATCGGTGGGACCAGCTGGGATACGCTATGCTGCAGCACCTGCCGTTCAGGACCAAAACGAAATTCCATGCGCTTGTCATCCAGATTTGAGAAACCAGAGCGAACAATCTGCGTAATCCTCTACAGTACGCTTTTCGTCAGGGTGGCGGAATAGATTTGAACTATGCCGATCTGGATTAGTTGAGCTGGGCATCAACAAAGCCTACGACTCCGACTCGACTAAAGCAATAGTCCGACAACTGTAGCACTGGGGTTTCTTAGGAAGTATACTCAACTAAGTCCGAGAATTCCTAAGAGACCGGCATTTCAGCGTTGCGGTTGGTGGAACCTTCTAAAACCGAAGGATACAATCTAACGCAACTCCAAACAGATCGATAATGTCACTGTTTATTAGCGGGATGAACTCGATGTTTCGCAGAGTGCCGAAACTCTTCTATATACAAACTCGTTACATGGAGTAAACCAAGTACCAAGGCTACCATCAAATTTTGACGGACGGATCGGTAAACAAATAGGCGGGGGTTGGCTTTGGAATAGTGGATTGAGAACAAGGACGATGCACACACCTACCGGAGAAATGCGCCATTTTTTCGGGAGAAACGAGAGCCGCTACGCTTGCTCTAAGAAGAGTAAACATGGAGGACAAAACAGTGCTCTTTACCGATTCGGTTAGTCATCTTGAAGCTATCGAAAAGGGCGAATGTCCACATCTCTGGATTCGCAAAGCTCACCAAGAATTAGAGTGTAGAAGGTGCAACAATCTGCCAGGCACACCTTGATATCAGGCAACAACAACGCGGACACTCTAGCTTAGCGGCGACGAACAGCCATGGATCACATGGACCAGGTAGATTCTGATTGGCATGTGGAAGGTTCAAGACTACGAAACGGGTATACGAAATTTACGCCGGGTGGCTGATAGATATAGAGGCAAAGAAGACGTGTGGCTGCTGTGGAGTAAGGTATCAGTGGAACGTAATCTGATAGATTGTAGGAAATATGAAAACGAAAGGAATCAACTAGGAATGGAAGGAACGAAAGCAGGAAAGAAAAGTGTTAAAACATATTAGAAGAATAGGGCTAGAGAAACACTTGCAACAATGCAAAAGTAACTGTAATACCTTATTATTTTATAAGGTGAATAGTCAGTAGGTTGAAATCCCTCAAATAAATAGCAACAACATCAACAGCAAATTGCATAAAAGCAAAACAATTTTTTTCCTGCATCTGAGATAGAGTCGCAGCCCTCGGTAAAAACAAAGTGTTAAAAATAAAACCATTCCTATCACCACTGAAGATGGAAGAAGAATCAATCCGATTGAGTGGAAACATTTTAATTGGAAAAGAATTCACTGCCACCCACTGCATGAAGGCTGAAAATGTTTACATCGTCTGAGCCTGCCTCAATTATACAGTGATGGAAATTCGTACGAACGCACAAACGTTTTTGAAAAAAAATTATTGTGAAGATTCACAAATTGTTTATAGTAGTTTCAGATTACACATTCTTTGGAATAAGATTGCTTACAAACACCAATTTAAGAGTTAAGTTTTTTTTTAATTCTTAAATTTTCTTCTCTTTTGAAATCTAGGTTCTTTTGAAATTAAAATTATCTTTTAAATTAAATTTCCTTTTAAAAATAACAATCGATGATGGTTATTTCGTTTAAACGCACTGCAAAATTCTTAAGTAAATCAATATTTAGCAAATCACAAATGTACAATGATTACTATATACTTTGATTTTTGTTCTTCTGAATGCTTTCAAAAAATTTGTTGGGCACAAAGCCCACGAGGTTCTGCAGCGTTTTAAAAGCAATTGAGTCCCAATTCTTACTACAACTCACCCACATATTTGCCTCTGACTATTTTACTGAACCGATTTGGCTGAACATGTTATGGCGCATAAACAGATTCCTTTCCCGAAAATGTCAGTGCCACAAAATAACAACAACCACGGTAGGCTCATTGTGGGATGTATGGTGGTGTGCGTGTAAACTAATTTTTTCTTTGCCGCATTTTTTTCATTGTTGTGAATGACATCAAATTCAAATCATGCTACAATAAAAAATACAACATTTGATAAGCTACCACCCACATATGATAGTATTTATTCAATTTTGATCTAATGAATTTATATTCAATACAAAAATGACGACGCATTCAATCGAATTTCCTGCACTGTAGAATGGGAACGGCAAAAGACAGCATCGCGTATTGGCACATCGAAGGAGTACAGACAGAAGCGACGGGGGAAATTATAAAATCACAAGCTCGTGTGCAATTTAAGACGTTTTAATAATAGCACCAAGAATCGTTTCGATGTATAAACAATAAACACATCTAGCAAACAGTTAAAGTTCCTGAGAAGGTTCCTATCAAAGCAAAATTGATTATTACCGCAATCAGGATTTCCGGATAAACTGACCCGAATGGTGAGGGCAACGACGGATCGTGTGATGTTCGAAAGTGTACCAGAAGTGCTTCTGAACGGCCTTTGCCTCCTAGTGTAGCATAACCTGTAAATTCTCGGTGAAAATGCCGTATCAGATCTTAAGGGAAAAGTGTTTGTTCGCTTTAGGCCAGGTAGCTGGCACCCCTATCTTATTGCCTATGTCTTGAAAAGAGCTAACATCGCGGCGGCCCAGAATCATGGGCCCCACTGACAGCTGTTGAATTCAGCTAAAATTTGTAAACAAACCATACGAAGACGGATCCAATGTTGGCTTCGAAAACATGGCGGCACGTCAGCTACCTGCTTTAGGCTCAGTACCGCAGCGTTTTTCGAGCGGTTGATAATGATGTAGTGCACACAATAGATCATTGCACGGATGCGTCATCAATGCAGTTTTGACAGTTCAGGGAGCTTATTTACGTGGACTTAAAATATTTTCGGTAAGATGGGTTTGAGATTTTGTGCTCAGAATTTGTTGCGATTGAAGTAAACTTGCAGAAAAACAGACACCAGTGCTTATTTTTACATCATTTCCTGATTCTAATAGTAAAGAATCCGGAAAAAGCCAATGAAAAATTTCGTTTGAGCTGTTCGAATTCTAACACCTTGTAAACAAGCTCCCTGAACTGTCAAAAAAAGTGAGGTTAATACATTCGGTGCAATGATCTATACGCGTTGTTTCAGCGGTAATTGTCACGAACTGTCAATTGCGCCTGGAGATTGATGCAACATTGGCTTATTTGTTAGAATACAACAACAAACGATGGAAGCTTATCGGACAAAACGAAAGGTCTTCGCGATTTAAGGGTGTTATTACCATAGACTAACTCTAGACAAAATCGTTAAAAGGTCGAAAGTAACATTTGTAAACAATGACTTAAAACTTAAATTTCCTGGAAATGCCAGGATGCTAACATCTACATCCACTACCAACGGGAAGGTAATAACTCTTTGTAACTATTTCTGGTGCTATTTGGTTCATGGGAGCAAGCAGATCCCAGAAAAATGCGCCAGAAGTCATTGTTTACAAATGTTACTTTCGGCCTTTTGACTATTTTGTCTAGAGTTAGTCTATGGTAATAACACCCTTAAATCACGAAGACCTTTCGTTTTGTCCGAGTTACTCTTGCTAACTGTTGCTATTACCCTACGGAAAGAGCATCTTACACGACTATCCAAATCGTGGATTGGATTTTTTTTTGCCAAACGCAAAAACATTGCTTCACCGGTGTTGTAAATTTTGTTTTATACTGGATCTATTTTGCATCATATTAAAACTGGTCTATTGTTGCAGGAAAAATACCGTTCCAAAACACTACACGCTACTTGATAATACAAATTAGTGAGTAAAATCTCAGTTTTTACTAAACAATAACTCAATTTGATTGAATATATTCTGAGGTATGTTTGTGAGCCGAAAAGTAACCGTGTTTGCTGCGTGTGATCAACAATCAATATGCAACTAGCGATTTGAAATTGGTTCACTGTTGTAGAACCCCTTGGTCCGAATTACACCTTGAAGCCAGCACCTTGTTATACATATTTGCGCCTTTGTTTTGATTTGCTGTGTTATTTTGACAGAGTATTTGAGAGTGTGTTCATGTGAGTTCATTATAAGGGGTGCATTATTGAGCTTGGGACCGAGCTTGGGACGATGTTCTAGTACTGACTGAGCCAAGAAAAAAATCGTTTTTGTATGGGACCTACTGGTCTTAGAGTTAGTCTATGGTGTGATGCTGGCGGTAGACAAAAAGTTGTGTTGCCTCGGATGCTGATAAAAACCTCTAGTGAATTGCCTTTTCGTTCCATTCCTATATAACGAATGCTTGTCTTAGTTTTTTTTATAGCCACTGCATTTTCCGGAAAACGCTGACTAGATCGATATGTGTAGGTTCCGAGATTCCGAATAGTATTTTGATTGTTCGGAAATGCAAAGTAATGAAGTCTTCAAAGTGAACAATCTGTTTATTGATAGATTGGTCATGATAAACACTTGCAAATAGCTCCTACAGATACATTTTGGAGAAGCCTCTAGTTGACTCTAGTTGTCGCATAATGTCCAGGAACACTTCCCTTGGCAAGCGGAAACGAAGAAAGTGCTTCTCTTTGGAGGTTTGCGTAGTCCTGGAACAGTTTCTGATGCCAGGAACGGAAATCACGGTCGACGTTGGGGCGTCATGCAGGATGTGACCCTCTCCGTTTCGACTCTTGTTTATCCGCTGCCAAACTACAAATCAGCATTATCTAATATCTTTTTAATAAAATGCATGCATTCACAAACACTCACCTTCAGCCAAACGAAAGAACAAGTATTCCTTGTCGTCAGCTAATAACGGCACACGACTGGCATCAAAAATTATTTGGTCATACCAATCAATGGCAAAATGTTTGTAAAAAATCTGCGATCTCTGAAAAAAAACTTCTGATCTCTGATGTTGAATGATCGACATGATGACAGGTGTTGACGAGTTTAAAAACAAGAAATAGAACACTTGTGCGGGGAACGCAAAGTTGGTCTATTTTAGCTAGTTCTATTCATGTTTCGCTTAGGCAAATCAGGTATAAAGTTGATTTAAAAATTGGTTGAAATTGGTTCACTGTTGTAGAACCCCTTGGTCCGAATACACCTTGAAGTCAGCACCTTGCTGTACATATTTGCGCCTTTGTTTTGATTTGCTGTGTTATTTTGACAAAATATTTGAGAGTGTGTTCGTGTGGGTTCATTATTAGGGGTGCATTATTAAGCTTGAGACCGAGCTTGGGACCGATGTGCTAGTACTGACTGAGCCAAGAAAAAAATCGTTTTGTATGGGACCTACTGGTCTTAGAGTTAAGGGTCACCTCAATTGATACGTTGCGGATGCGTTGACGTAAATTTGACAGAAAACCTATGGGAAAACTGTCAAATTCACGCAAACGCATCCGCAACGTATCAATTGTGGGCCAGCCATTAGTCCATGGTTTTACCATGCCTGTGATTAGATCAACCATAGTGCGGTTGTTATCAATATGAGGTCTGTCAAATAAACCACAATCGTTGAAGGTTGTTCCATAAACGTAGCAAATTTGACTGAAATTTTATTTTATTTTCACGCTCAAAACTACCATAAAATTTCAGTCAAATTTGCTACGTTTATGGAACAACCTTCAACGATTGTGGTTTATTTGACAGACCTCATATTGATAACAACCGCACTATGGTTGATCTAATCACAGGTATGGTAAAACCATAGACTAATGGCGTGTTGAAAATGGGCATAGTCGGGTAAAGTCGTGTAGTTTTTACTACAAGATTTTTTTCTGTGTAGATACTCTTCTTCTGAGTACTCATCTGCGTCAATTCTATTTTTGTCATTGTAATTAGTTTCCGAGAAGGTTTCAATGTGTAGTAGTTGAGAAATATGTGGATGTTGTTTCTCGCAGAAACAAAGTTGCAATCTTCAAGGTTGCTTTCATCTACGTTCATCTGACCATCGTGAAAGTAGTTCAGAATGACGGATTCTGAGGAAGTATCCTGTTTCCTTGGAATGAGAATTGAGAGGAACATCGAACGTAGAATCTTTAGAATCAGCCAACGCAGGTATTTGGAGACACTGTTGGAAAGATTCAACATGTCAGAGTGTAAGCCGATATTTGCTCCGATGGAGTGCCGTCTTCGCCTGCAGAGAGGTGAAAAATTGCAGCGCACGCCCAAGCCTTACCGGAAGCTGGTAGGCTGTCTTATGTATGTGACACTTACTACTCGGCCTGATTTGTTTGCGGCTGTCAACTGTTGGAGCCAATTCCAAAGCTGTCCAGCAGACGAGCATTGGGCTCAATTGAAGCGTATATTGCGATATGTGAAGGGGCCATTGGATATTAGTGACCGGATATGTTTTCAAGGTGTTCGGGTGTATGACTGTCTGGGGCACGAGAAAGCAACAATCAGTGTCATTGTCGTCGACTGAGGCTGGTTGCCTTGTGTGCTGCTGTCTGCGAAGGATTGTGGCTCAAGCGATTGATAAAGAAGTTTGGGTACCAAACAGCCGTTGTTCCGTACTATGAAGATAACCAGAGTACCATCAGGATCGTTAGTGGGCCGAAGGCGAGAAGTCGGCTTAAGCACATCGATGTTAAACATTAGTTCGTATGCGATTTGTTTCAGCATGGGCAGATTGAATTGCGATACGTGTCGACTAAGCGGCAGGAAGACCCGTAACGCTGGTAGATCACCTTTTCGTGGTGCTTTACGGGGTATCAGATCTACCACCGAACCCTAGACTGAATTAATTCAAACTAGGGAACATATTTGTTATTTGTAGCCAAAGGAACATATTTTAGTCCTTGTTACATTTTATGTCTTATGAAAAGTGACAATACTCGTTTTGCAATTGTGCGAGGATGAGCTTAGAATAAGTAAAACATGGTGAATTCTCATTGTCTATTTGATGTTCTATAGTTTGAATTGGTTATGACTAGGGTTCTGATGCATGGTCAGTATCGGAGTCATAGTTTGTTTTCTTTGCAATGAATCTGATTTTGACTGATAAAGGGGCGCGCCTTTGAAGAGTGCTCTCACTCCTCAAAGGGTTTAAATAGCGGAAACTTTCAATAAAATTTGATTCATTGCCAACAAAACAAACAATGACAACTGTAACAACACCGAATACCTCCTCATTTCTCAATAGTGATGAGGTTCCCTAGTAGCACACATGTTGCCACTAAGTTGAGAAAACATAAATGTACCTTGGTTAGTCATAATCAAGTTGCTGCAACTAATTATGATCGTGGTGTGCTACTTGGGTAATCGACATGCACTAAACAAAGGACACGGGATATACTACAATAGATCAAATTACTGGTCTCAGTGGTTTATGTCCCGAACAGAGGAAATAAAAAAGCGGCAGGAAGCGGACATAATGATCAAGGGGCTACCTGCGGGAAAGTTTCGTCGAGTGAGAGAAAAATTGAATCTGACATCAATTGAGCAGGGGTAATGAGAGTATAATCTATGTTCAGTATATTTAAGTTTTTTTACCAGCAGGTTACCCCTCGATGCGCAAACACTGTACACAACATAAACGTCAGATACTACTTCCTGTTTTTCTTTTCATTAATATCTTGCAACAAAAAGTCCGTACAATAAACACGCGTTTTTCTTGAGTATAGTAAATTCGATTCGTCGTTCTCTGATCTGAAATCTCTATCCATCCATACCTTTGGGTCCTATAATAACTGTGCAAAATTTCAGCTCGATCAGTTTTAGCTTAATAACTTTTTCCACAATCATAGAATCGCTTTGCGGTCTTAGAAGAACATTTTCCTTTGAAAACATCCCAGCAAAAAATTGGATTGACTTATTTTTAGAGGACAACGGGTCACATCATCAGATTTTTCTCTGTAAAAGTAAGTTTTCCCATGGAAAATCCTATGTAAAATTAAAACCGTGGGCGCTTAAATATAGATTAAACGATCGAGCTGAAAGTTTGCATAATTATTATAAAACCCAAAAGGTTTCCAAAAATCAACGTGGAACGATTTTTTTCTTCTTTCATATTTCCGTATACCAGGCTAATGTACAATTTATACCCAGGTAACAAATAAGCACTAGCATATGCAGTAAATCAACTCTAAATCTGCATTTCAGATGCTACAAGCATTATATTAGCATTATATCAGCATCTTGAATGCTATCTGCTGTAAAACTGCATTTTAAATGCTATTTAAATGCTTGTAGCCTGTAATAAGCATTTCGAATGCAAAATAGCAGTAATAAAGTATTATCATAGCATTGCAGTAAAGCAGCCGTATATTGGGCCAAAAGTGGCATTTACGGCGACTTAAATGCTTGATAGGCTGCTGTCGCATGACTTGAGAACCCCTGGTAAACACAAATCATTAACCATCCACTTCGAAACCAAATAGCACCGAAAATGCTGAAGAATGCAATTGCAACCATATGTGACAATTGCCGCACACCGACATCAAACACCGATAGACCTTATTCCATCCTTTCCTTTCCACCCTTTGTGTGGTCGTACCCAAGTGCACTCGAACGAGTGGCATCAAATTGCACAACTCAATAGGTCCGATAGTCCATCGAAATTCTAACAGACGCAGCAGTCAAGAACCTTTTCCAAAAAGTCACTCCAGCCGTCTCGCTCACCCATATACAAACATAGGTTAAGACCAAATTGTAAAAAGCATATATAAATGAATGACTTTGTTTTAATAAAGATCAATCTTTGACCGAGAACTCACTCTGTCAGTCTTTCGGCCTGAACCGGTAGTTTCTACCTTATTTCGGTTACCGACTTAACTAATAGAGAAAGCCTTCTCCAATCAAAGGCACGGCGCCCATCACACTGCCGTAAAGACGCTTTGGAACTGCTTATTGGTTACCTGGGTAGTATTGTTCATGACGATAATATGATAATAGGAGTTATTGGGTCGTATGATTAAAAAGTAGTAAACTTAGGTATACTACTTTTATGGTAGTAACTTCTACCTGTGGAACATATTCGTATGAATAAAAGAGACTTTACTACACTACATGTTTCGAACATACTACAAACAAGTTGTTTGATATGATTAAAAGTAGTATTTACTACAGCTTCTGGTTTAACTACTTGTAGGTACGTATTGATGTTGCTAATCTTAATTCAGCGCGCTGTAAATTTTTACAAAAATTTGAAAATAAACTTTTTTGAAACTAATTAAAAGAAAACTGCTGCCGTTTTGAACCTTGATATTGCTTTGCTTATGAATGTGAATATAAGAAAAGAGAAAACGTTTCGAAATCGACGTGGAGATGGAGATGATTTTATTTAAATCGTTGTATCGATTTAACCGCGAAAACGTGCATTGGTTAGCAAATTATTTTCTTCATGATCAAGAGGATACAAGAGGAGGCGGTCTGAGTAAAGTCCAAAAAATGAAAACCTTTTTACGCTATGTAGGTGATCCAGGATTTCAGGTAAAATAATTACTGCAATAGCTGAAAAAATGAAGATTCTTTTTGGGAAGAAATTGATCGAATTGACATTAATTCTATCTAAATACCAGTTTCAAAATACTTGTATCGATATTTTTATGTGTTTCAGATCTAGTGAAGGCAATGAAACCCTTTAGACTGTCAGTCAATTTGATCAACTTAGCCCCAATGAACATCTTTACCCCGTTTGACGATACTTAAAACAAACATTTTTAACAGGTTGGCGTTGGGGAAGATATCGGAATACATCAAACGACAGCTTGAAAAACTATCTGGTATGTTTGTCAGAATATTACCGATAAATCGAACGAACCCGAATAAAAATTTACATCAGGCTGATGTCTGATTTCAATGTCTACATCAACATGAAATTCAAATGTACATCTTACGTTGGACATTAGAGATCAGATCGATTTCGCTGTATTTAGGCAAGGTAACATGTTGTTAACATCAGACATTTTCAAACAATTTTTTTCTATTCTCATGTCCTTTTGATGTTATGATTTTTTTACTTTTGAAATTCAAACTAAATGTTTTTTTGATGTTTTAAGGTATCAAAGCTTATTGATGTTTTCAAATGTATTAGAATAAAACAGCATAGTCAAAGGATTTTTGATGTTTGCAGATGTATTAAAGGTTATGAATAAACATCTTACATATGTTTTCAAGTGGCGAATTTTTCCAATAAAAGAGATGATGTATGATGCATACAGTTGTAGAAAAACATGACGGTGTATCGTTTCCGGATGTTTTCAGTTCTAGATAATAACATTAAAACCAAATAATCTGAATAAAGTACATAAAGTAAGCATGCACCAATATCGCCAAACATATACGATTCTAATATCACATTTAATTCTAATCTCTTCGGATATGTACCGATATTTTATGTGTACAACATTTTACATCTATAAGAACATGGATATCAACGCAACGTGTGATTGTTATGACACATGATGTATTCTGGATTATTATGCATGCAACATTTCACTTCACATAGACCTTTGGTTCTATCGTTCTATTGTAACGTTTCATTGTTATTTAGTAAGGAGTGTATCGAAAAGTAGTTATAAACTTCCAAATAATAAAATAGGCATGAAAACATGGTTAAAATTAACATACTATTTCAGTTTATTATAGCTTAACATGTTTACAAAAGATCCAAACGGAAAAACTAGTCATCATGTTCATTTCTGTAGAATGCCCGTACCTTTGATTTGACACCTGCCATCAAATTCTGCACAGTGACCTTTGTGCACTTCCTGGATGCCGCTGCCCAATTTTTCTTAAAATCGGTCATGTTTTGGGACACTGTACCATCCTTCTTAAATATACGCTTGACTATTGCCCAATAGCGTTCGATCGGTTGCAACTGGGGACAGTTTGGTGGGTTGATGTCTTTTTCTACGAACTTGATGTTATTCTCCGTCAGCCACTGTAGAGTGGATTTGGCGTAATGTGCCGATGCCAAATCTGGCCAGAAGAGAGGAGGGGACTGGTGCTTTCTATACAATGGTAGCAACCTGTTCTTCAAACATTCCTTTTGATAAATCTCAGCATTTATAGTTCCTTTTGTATAGAAAATTGAAGAACGCAAGCCACATGTGCAAATAGCTTGCCAAATGAGCACCTTCTGACCGAATTTCTCCATCGCAACAGTCGTATCTGCGGTTGGCACACGTTCCCCAACAGATTTAGTATAAAACTGCGGCCCCGGTAGCGTTCTTGAATCTTCTTTAACGTATGTTTCGTCATCCATCAAAATGCACTGGTCGACATTGTCCAAAATGCAGCTGTACAGCTTTCGAGCCCTGGTTTTGGCACGAGACTTTTGTTCCGGAGTTTGTTTGGGCACTTTCTGCTTTTTGTACGTCTTCAAGTCATTCCTGCGCTTGATTCGTTGAATCATTCCGATGCTGGTCCTGAACTTCTTGGCTAGATCGCGAGTAGAGGCAGATTTGTTCCGTTGAATATAATCCACAACTTTTTGGTCCAAATCGGGGTTGCTGGAGCCGGGTTTCCGGCCACTTCTTGGTAAATTCTTGAGGAGCACTCCTTACCAAACTTTTCGATGACGCGTTTTACACTTGCCGGGTGAACATTTACTCTTTCGCAATCTGGTTGTAAGTAACACCCTTTTCGGTGCACCAAGTGTGCAGAATTTTCTTTTTAGTCTCAAATTCAATTCGCGACATTTTGAATACAACTTTATCAACGGAAATGAATGAACCGAATAATCATTTTTGACATGTAAAAAAAGCAAATGGCGCTTACACGCTAAAAATATGTACAGTAGTTTATGCTTAATAACGCATCGAATGTTTATAACTACTTTTCGATACACTCCTTAAGAAGTTTTCTTATGCTATAGACTTGCACTCTTTTACAGCAGAATGTAGTTTATTTCTAAGGTAACGGCCAATTTTAATGTAATCAGATGTGTTTAGATGTCTTAGGTACACATCAATTTACACGTACATAACGTTTGATTTTCATGTAATTTTAGATTCTAGTTTTATAGGACGTGTTCTGATGTTAAATCTTACATCATCAATACGTTTGTTTTTAATGTGAAGTTTTAAATATGTTGTATTTATCCCTCTCGTGGGTCAAAGTTCACACCTTGCCGACGGTGAGAGGGCTTATCTCATGCTATAAGCCTGCATGTGAGACCAAGAATTTGACCAGTAGTGAAAGTATGCACATATTCTAGTCATTTTTTCACTGCCACGTCGTAGAACGTTTATATAAAGGCACTAACATCAGGTGTGATACTGGCGGGCTAGGCCGCAATTCACTCTTAGACTTCTTACTTTCAATCTTAGGGAAACGACTACAAGTACACTTTTCATTTTCGTGGCAACTTATGTTGTTGTTTATCCATTTGTTTTATGGACTAAATAACACAAAATACCTAATGCTAATGGTATAATAAGTCAATGTAATTGCAACATCTTCGAAAAGGGTGAATGATTTTGATCGAGGTAATCTGGCTGTTCGAAGTGAAGCACATAGCCATAGAAAAGTGTTTCTTTAAGACGGGCCATAGAAGAAGTGTTTCTTATAGGACGCGGAGGGCCCGCTGAGGAAAGACCTTTTGATGCAGCAGAATAAACCTTTCCATGTGATGAGGTTTCTCAGAGGCGAATGGTTTCCCGTCTCCATGGGGGCTCTGGGAGTGGATGGTGGTTTATTGCTGGAGCGGGTGGTGCGGGGAGGGGTATTGGGGCTTCCGTGTGGGGTGGCGGCGGGATTTGGGATTGGGGGATGCAGGTCGGGGAACGAGCGGCGGGCATCCGGTCGGGCACATGATCTTTGCCGGGCTGCCCGGTGCAGGTGGGCAAGGGAAGGTATCCTCCATCTTGCCTGCCCTGCGTTGGGTGATTTGTTGGAGGATTGTGTGCGCGATCGGACACTACCGTTCAAATGCCCTTAGCTCGTTTTCGGGCTTGTGTCTTTCAGTTTCGAGGCCTGCCGTTGCCCTATACGGAGCTGTCAGTGCTTTCTCTTCGTTTCTGCTTCGTTCTCGCGGTGGATTGCGGTGCGCTCCTGGAGCCTCTCATGGGGATGGGAGATTGTCTGCTTCTGACGAATTTCATCATAGATCGGTACTCCGCGCATGGGAGAATACAAAAAAACAACAAGCTGTACAGGGCACTACTAAGGTAAATTCTTTCTACCAATGGCTGTAAAATGAACGCAATTTACATGGGACAACCTGACCGACTTACTCTTATAACACATCTAAAAATGGAAGCTCATTACATACTAATTCAAACTTTTAGGAGTATCATTAGAAGAAACCGCAGTCCTGTAAGTAGCCCGATATCGACCTTTTGAAAGCATTTGGATGTGATGAAGTGTTGGGTTTGGATGTATGAGGGAAGGGCTGTACAGAGAATTTGTTGGCCAATACAAGGCACCTTCCACGATGAGATTTGGTTTTGTATACAATGTTACAAATAATCCAAAATCTAAAAGGTACAAATATGGACATTGATCCCGCTCTCAAAATTAGAAATATTTTCAAGAAGTCGGAATAAATCCTCACTATAAAATGGCCAATTGAGCGCAATATCAATTACTAGTAATTCGTTGTTTTCACACGGGTTTCCTTTAACTTTTTAGGCATTAGTACTTCATTCAGGCATAAATCACGAATTAATCACGAATTAATGTACCAGAAACTGGACGAACACTTGTGCCTACCCAGTGAAGGGTCCGGATACGACCACCCATAGAGAATCGCACGAGCTGACGAGTGCAACGGGAAGGACTATAGGTGTATAGACCTGGGGTGAGTCCCGGATAGGTAATCTTAGCAGGAAAACACGGGCTATACACTGAACAATGACAATTACAATTACAAAGAAACGAAGAGTCGTTGTGAAAATATCACCAATAATCTCACATACACCCTGCATGCCACTAACATCTTTTTCTGTCTTTTTTTATGCTACTAACTCTATGCTGGTGGGTTGGCAACCACTATGGCCCGAGTGGTTGCGAAGTTCAAACACCGGACGCGGTCTAAGTAGCCGAGAATCGTGGTGAAATGGAACGACAAAAGTACAAAGCACCTTCCCAACCATGACCTACATGCAGTTTTTGTAAGGAAAGGATGCAAAGACTGCACACAAAGAGAAGTATCATCAGTCAGTTTATAAAAAATCAAACAGAAATCAAATAACACAGACATTTTATTAACAACTACATGTTTGTGAAGAGAACTTACGCAATTTAACATAAACACATTAAATATTTCAGGTCATTTTGTAGCAACGCGGCCATCTCATTCCAAGACTTCTACAAACCCCTTGCCCTAACCTAATCCTTATCCTTTCCCATGGTATTCAAGTGGTCCGCATAGACTAGTTCGCCATTACCCCTTCCTAACTCTCGGCTTTGGATTGACTTGCGCTCTCATTGACCCACCAAACGCTGCAAAATGAAAATGAAAATGAAATGAAGTTTAAATATGTTGTATTTATATGTTCTAGGCCGTAACTTCGAACTCTGAATACATATAGAATACGACAACCCACATTAAAATTTAATGTTTGGAAGATGTCTGCTTATATTTTTTACATCACCATTTCTATTTGGGTTAGCAGCTTTAAATGCAGTTAAAGCATATAAATGTCAATCAATGTTAGTTTGGGAGTGCATTCTATTATTCTATTCTATTATTAAGTCTTGTGAGATTTTCAAAATTGAGTCTACGTGGTTTATTAACAGGCCCTTAATGCGTGTTACTAATTATGTACACAATCGCAAAACAAAAACAAGAAAAAACTATTAAAATAAAGTGTTTTTTTCTCATTAGGGAAGCGGAACCTATCTTGAGCTCAACAAGCGGACCTCCAGTGGAAATCGGTGAATATGCACTGAATACCGAACACTGAGTACACAAGTTATTCACAATTTATTCGTCCACTTAGCGTTAATCGTTTAGCAACACACAAAACATTCGATTCTGATAACTTTCTTCCAATTTAATACGGAAAAGTTGAAACTGCTATGTACCTATATTAATAATATCACGAAAAACATTAATCCCATCTGTGTACATATGTTAATCGTACTGATTTTAATCAAGAAAACATATAAACAAGTTAACGCTCTTCACTACTTCACCCAAAAATAAAGTAGATCATTTGACAGCCCTTCACGTGTGATGGGTAGCATCCATATAACCAAGACAAAATGAAAGGGTTTGTTTGTTATTCTTCCATGAGAATATTGACAACAAGACTCACCATACATTTGGCATAGAATGCTCTATGAATGATTGAACACGCACACTAGCGTTGATGTGTATGCTATACAGTATGTGAGCAGTGCAACATCAACCAATTACTTCGATTGTAAACACGGTTCAGAATAGGTGCAAGCGTATTTAAATTATTGTGAAAATTAATCCCATAATTTTCTAGTATTTTATCACGTATTCGTAGATTCTCGTGTGGCTAGTGTAATAAGTGAAGTGTGATTTTTATGGTTTGTGCAATTACGCACCGAAATTGTGTGAGGATATAGTGCAATTAAAGAGAAAACTTGGAGTCTGGCTCGAGTATATTCCCTAGTACGGTTAGATCAATACGACGAATTTGTAGTGCAAAGGTAAGCAATTGTGTTAAAAATCTGGCTGCTCATTATTTTTACAAAATTTATGTTTCCGAAACGTTTTTGTAGTTTTTAATTATATTCAAGACCTAATTTTATTTGCCAGGATTATATATTCTTGGCTACTGCGTCCATTTATTAGAGAAATTAAACATTTTTTTACCTTTGAAGTTGAATGGCTGCAGAATGTGATGGATATATCGGCGCTAACATTTGAAAAGGGCGAAACTAGCATTGATGTCATCCTGAGAAAAACTCAATCGTAGATTCAGAAACGAAAATATAAAATTATTTCAAATTAGAAAGCAAATACGGTCTTATTTTTGTACAATGGCGCTTGTGAGAAACCTTTCTCGTCAATAAATAGTAATAAAGCATTTATCTATCTGTTTTTATACATAAAAACCATAAAAAACGAATTCCGCCTTTGATTTTCTCAAATTTTGATTAAGCCTTTTCGGTTTGGTACCTTTTGCTTGACAAACTGTCAAATTGGCCCCACTGATGTCGCCTTATTGTCGTTTGATTTCTAATTTCGCCCTTCTGCACCCTTGACAGTACAGCTTATCTGGAATAGAAAGGTAAATAATAATCCTCGTACCAACTATTTGATTGTAGCTAAAATTGTCTTGTTTTATTAAGTTAAATCGAGTTAAATGAATATGACTTCTGTTTATAGCATAGCAACCTAAGCCTGAATGGTAAGTTAAGTTTTTGTTGTTGTCTCTTTCATTCTCTATTCAA